>JASDQU010437497.1:135445-147268 GCA_032191745.1 Picea mariana | reverse complement strand
AACAATGCCAAGTTGAATTTAAAATAGGAGGTTATAGGGATGAAATATTGTGTGATGTAATTCCTATGGATTTTTTTCATATTTTATTGGGGAGACCATGACAGCTTGACAGAAAAGTTATTCATGATGGAAGAAAGAATACTTGTACCCTAGAAAAGAATGGTAGGACACATATTTTGTTACCAATAGAAGACAAAGAGAAAAAGAAGGAAGCTAGTTCAAGCATACTTCTCATGAGTGGGAAGGAACTCTTGAATGAAGTCAAGAAGGAGAAAGAAATACAATTTGATGTAGTGAGGAAGCCTAGAGTTATCCTTACAAATACTTATGTGGAAGATTTTCCTGAAGAAATCCAAGAACTGTTAGAAAACTTTGATGACATAGTAGTGGATGAGTTACCGCACTCATTTCCACCCATTAGGAGTATAATACATCATATTGACCGTATTCCAGGAGCTAGTTTACCAAACAAAGCATATTATAGGTTGACACCTAGAGAGAATGAGGAAGTCAAAAATCAAGTCCAGGAGTTGTTGGCTAAATTTTCAGTCAGGGAAATCCTAAGCGCATGCGCAGTACCAACTGTGTTAAGTCAAAAGAAGGATGGAGGATGGAGAATGTGTACATATTCCCGAGCCATCAATAAGATAACCATTAGGTACATATTTCCTTTACCGAGGATGGATGATTTAATGGACTGTTTGAGTGGAGCAAGCTATTTTTCCAAGATATACTTGAAGAGTGGATATCATCAAATAAGAATGAAAGAGGGAGATGAATGGAAAACAACATTCAAGAAAAATTAAGGATTGTTTGAATGGTTGGTCATGCCATTTGGGTTGAAAAATGCACCAAGAACATTTATGATATTGATGAATGAATTATTGAAAGACTTCATAGGAAAATTTTTCATAGTATATCTGGATGACATACTAATATTCAGTAAGACAAAGGGAGAAAACTTCAGTGAACAAGAGCACAGGGAAAATTCCATTTGAAATTGTGTATGGTATACAACCAAGAGGGATTACAGAAATGATAGATCTGGATCAAGATGAGTTCAGAGGTGTTGGAGAAGAGGATTTGCAACAGAAATGTAGAAACTCCATGACAGAGTCAGAGAGAAGCTATAGGACAACAACCAGAAATACAAGAGCAGAGTTGATCAGAAGAGGAGAAAAGTTCAATTCGAAGTTGGAGATGAAGTTTTAGCTCATTTGAGAAAATAAAGGTTTCCAAGGGGACCGTATAACAAGTTGAAGATGATGAAGATAGGACCATGCAGGATTCTTAGAAAATTTGTAGCCAATGCTTATGAAATTGAGTTGCTAGACAATGTTGGGATATCATCGATATTCAATGTTGTAGACCTGTATCCTTATAGGAGAGATGAGGTAGGATAATCAGATGATCAGAAATAAGTTCAGTGGAAATAACAATTTCCCATGATAGAAACACCTCAGATGGAGAAAATCATTGAATAGAGAGATGGAAAGAAGACTAGGAGAAAGACATGTCCTAAATATTTAGTGAAGTGGAAATATCATCCAATGGATGATGCAAGTTGTGTCACATAACCTGATATTTTGAAGCATGGAAAGATAGTGCAAGAGCTCATGGATAGGATTCCATGAAAATTTTAACTAGAGGAGTATGATGTAGGAGCATCGCCTTCAAATTCAAAATGGAAGCGTGGAGGAAAAGTAATGACATCTCAACATGACAGAGTTTCAAATCAGAAATTAACTCAGAATTAAATCAAGTTGTTGAGATATTTTTGAAAGAAATTTATTTAAATATGGCGTGTTTGTAAAGCCGTGAAGGACTGTAAGGGGTTGCAGATATTGAGTGTTGACTCTTATCTGGAAATAACTATTAGTTATTGTAATAGGACAAAGTAGGTAAGCACTAAGAGTTTGATAGGATAGGTTACACATAGGATGACGAGATCTCGTGGAGCCAGTCCTTAGATAGTTTGTTGTTGTATTGTAATAGAGATAATATGAGATTAGGAGATTAGGATATGATGAGATAGAGATCAGAGATATCAGTAGAACATAGTAGAGTAGAATAAATATATGTAATTTGTTTCATGAATGAATAGAACAGACAGAATTGTCCCAAATACTTGGACTGTATTCATTTGGTGTATGAATGAATGAATGTTATATTATGTGTATGTGATTTATTTCATTTTTCGTTCATGTATGATTGTTCAGAAGTTGATCGTATGAGTATGTGACGAAACTGGATAAGTTTCAATTGTTTCTCTTATGAAACTCGTATGCAAGGTGTGCATCTCGAACGCAAGGAGTACATCACTTGAGTATTGGACTAACTCAGAGGAGTTCAGAGAGAACAAAGGAAACTTAGACCAGGTACAAGGAGTGCACAGTGTCAAGAAATGACCAAGCGTCAAAGAACCAAAATAGAGGAACGCCAGGTGGGCGAGAAGAATTTATTTTCAAGAAATCCTTCGATTTGAGTTATCGAAATCCCAAGAACGCAAGGAGTTCATGGGAAGTCAAAATCCTTTGAGGATCAAGCTCAGGAGAGATAACACTTTTCATAAAGTGTTGATGAGATCCAAGAATCAGACTCGTAGGAGGAGAAAATGTTGAAACCTTTGAAGACTGAGAAATATTCTAAGTCGAAAGAAATCAGAAGCTTAGGAGGAGGAGCGAAATTGGTTGTTGGATCACTATGTAAAATATCAATAGTCATTTGATCAGAGTAAAGTGCATGAGCCTTAGCGCTTTGTGCATTCAGGAGAAAGAACCGATCAAGGTTTGGGACTTGAGGTTTTTGAAGACTGAAGAACCAAAAAGCCGAAGTAGGATATCATCCATCTGATCAGTAGGAATAGATCTTAGTCGTCAGATTGTTCAAGGTAAGCTTCAAGCATAGGATCACCCAGGGAGAATCTAAGCCATCAGATATCATGGGTCCAGAAGGAGGCAAGTTTGAAACTTGAGATTTCTGAAGTGCGGAGAGTCGAAGGATCAGAGAAAATCTAGACCGCTAGATCTAGGAGGATACGTGTCGGTGGGCCGTGAGAATCAGAGAAAGGAAAAAGGTGAAATGTTGAAACACCCAAAGCCTGAGTATCTAAAGAGTCAAGAGTCTTCGATCTACACGGGGAAACTTGTCAACAGATTGTGAGCTCCAGGTAAACTGTATTGGGGTTTCAGTTGAGATCTAATCTTGCTGAAACTCGAACATCCGAAGTGAATTTGGACCGACAGATCTAAGGGAGATGTGGCATGAATCCGTGAACTCTGGCTAAAGTCCCGAAGTGATCCAAAGACATGGTATTCAAGAGAGACATTGCACAGATCCATGTACTCCAGGTAAATACTTGAAGTAGTCCTTAACCGTCAGATTAAGTGGACATGCATCAGTGGATTATAGCCTTCAGATAAAAGGCATTGGGAAGAAGGGTGAATTTGAGATTTGAGATCTCATAAGTCCTAAGACCCAAAGGAGATCCCGACCATTCATTGAGACGAGGGCCACAAGACCGTTGAGCCGAGTTGAAAGGTCAAACACCTAAAGTGAAGGCAAGATCATTGATTGGAGGACAAGTGTCCGCAGATCACCAACTTTGGAATATTGACGTATGGAGGAAAGCGAGGTTTGATGTTTAAACAGTTTGAAGTCTAGAGTTGTGAAGGATATCGCAGTTGTTGATTTAAGAGGGACAAATCCGGTCAGTAGTTTTCAAAGGCGCATATATGAACTGTCAGTTCATACAATATCGTCAATATCGTGAGATTGACGATCCCGTAGTATTTTGGGGACAGGAGTTGCATGTACTTTAAAACATTAAGGATAGGCCAAGATCCAAACTATGGTTTTTCCAAGAGGACATGTGAAGGTTCGAGGAGAATTGTGGGGTGAAAAAAAGTTTGATCCCAAACCGATGTTGGTCACGCCCGAGATTGCGTGGTGATGGGAATTCATCACCCAAGGTCATATCAAGAGGGGGCTTATCAGAAAAAGAGTTAACACTCAGTACTCTAAGATCTCGCAGTAGAGAGAAAGGGAAAGTCGCGGGTGCTATCAGACCTGCACCAAGAAGCCGAAAGGGCCTGTGTTTAGATACAGAAGAGAACCATTAAGGTTCCAGATATTTGTTGCACTCAATAATAATAAATCCTTGACCGGGAGGTCATGTAGCCCTACAGGTGAGTAGGGGGGATGCATCACATCCTTAAGTTTGAATCTTGATAAGAAAGGAGTCAGGGAAGACTTGCAGTCTGTCATGTGAAATATCTCAAGGAGATCTCGTACATACTTGGCCTGAGATAGTTTGACGCCTGATGCATCCTAATTGATCTTGAGTCCAAGGAAGAAATGTAGTGGACCCATGTCCATCATCAAGAACCTTTCATGCAAAATCATCTTGATTGTAGCAATCATTGTAGTCGAGCAATAGATGATCAGCAAATCATCAACATACAAAACTAGGAGTAGAAGTGAATCAGTCGTCCTGAGCATGTAAACATTTGGGTCTGACTTGCAATGTACAAAGTTTTGTGACAGCAAATAGGAGTCCATCTTGGTATACCATACCCTCGGGGCCTGGTTGAGGCCATAAATATACTTATTTAGTTGACAGACCAAGGATGAATCTTGTATAAATCCTTGGGTTTGCTCCATATATATCTCCTCAAAGAGATCTCCCTGAAGAAATGCATTATTCACTTCCATCTGATGGACTTACCATCCTTTGGTTGTTGTAATGGAAAGTGTGAAATGTATGGAATCCATCTTCTCTACTGAAGTGAAGGTCTCATCATATTCAACGTCATGCACCTATTGAAATCCTTTGGCAACTAGCCTCACTTTGTATATGATAACTTGTCCATCCACTGTGCTCTTGGTCCTGTAGACCCATCTGCACCTGAAAATTTTCCTTCCTACAACAAAGGGAACCAGATCCCAAGTCGAGTTCTCAAGGAGGGATTTTTAATCCTCCTTCATGGTGGATTACCAAAAGGAATTTCCAGTAACCTTTCCATGGGAATGTAGATCTAAAGATTGAACCAAGAAAACATGATTGGGTGGCATTGGTTCAGTGGAAGTGAGTGAAAGAGGAGGCTCCTTGAAATAATATCGAGCCCTCCTAGTATCAACTAGATCCCCAACAATATCTCCTGCATCCAAAGGAGTAGTATTGGCCCACTTGGGCCTCGACTCTGGCTCCGCATCTACAACTGCATGCACTGACTCTACATCTGACTATATTGACTATGTATCTGGATCATCTAAATCCTCTAAATCATGACTCTCATATGAAGAAGATTCATTATGTGCATTCTCATCATCTCTAACAAGTGGAAGAAAAAAAGTGTTTGCATGTGGCTATTGAGGTACATGGTAGACACTTTCCTCAAATTGGACACTCCGCTCAATGATGAGTCGGTCTCAGGAAAGATCGATGAGTCTGTATCCCTTCACACCATTGGGGTATCCAACAAAGATACACTTTGTTCTCTTTGTATCAAGTGCCTTCCTCTTCTTAGAGGGAATCCTGACCCATACACGTAAACTGAAAATACGGAAGTAGGTCACTTCCAGTTTGAGGTTTCTCTAAGCCTCGTAGGGGGTCTTATCCTTGACACATCTATGGGGAGATATCTTTTGGATGTAGGTTTCACAATTAAGTGCTTCAACCCATAATATCTATGGAAGTGACTTTGCATGTAGCATGCAAGATTCCATCTCTTTTAGAGATCTATTTTTTCGCTCAGCAACTCCATTTTGTTGCAAAGTATAAGAAACCGTGTGATGCAACTGAATCTTAGCCTCATGAAAAATATTTTTTATCTCATGGTTGACATACTCTGCCCTGTTATATGTATGAAGGACTTTGATTTTATTTCTTGATTGTGTCTCATCAAGGGCTTTCAAATCTTTGAGGTGTTGAAAAAATTTGATTTTTGCCTGAGAAAGAAAATTCATGCGAAGCGTGAGAAATAATCAACAAAAATGAGAATGTACCTTACTTTATTGATTGATGGATGTGGAAAATTACCCATGAGGTCACTATGGATCATATCTAAAGGAAAGGAAGCCTTTTGAGTCTTTCCTTTGTCGAATTTCTATTGAGGGTGTTTTCCAAGAAAACATCCCTCACAAATTCCTTTGGAGAAGTGGATGTCAGGTAGACCATCAATCATTCCATCATTTCTAAGTTGTTGCATATACCTAAAATTTAAATGATCAAACTTTTCGTGCCATATGCTACTACTTTCATGCAGTAATGCATAATCTAGTTCAATAAATTCAGAAAATGTGTAGAGTCTGGATTGATGATTTACCTCACGGGTAGAAACCTAGGAATTGGTTTGCATGTCATATATATCCACTACATCAGGTGTGAATATGACTCTCTTTTTTGTCCCACAGTTTTCCATATGATACACAGAGAGAATATTGACGAAAAGTTTGGGAATGTGTAGCACATTCTCAAATATTTCGTTTGTGAGTTCAATTCTTCCTTTGTTGGTGACCTCAACTGGAGAGTTGTCCCCCATAAGAATAGGATGACCTTTGCTTGCATCTAGTGAATAATAGAATTCTTTTTTGGCTTCCATGTAGTGTGATTCCCTTGAATATACGATCCAAGCATTGAGAGAGGAGTTGATGGAAATCAAAGCATGGATAGAATTGCCTTTCTTGGGATTTTGATCTTCTGGCTTCTTTTGCTTGGCACCCTTAGGGATGCGATCTCCAAGGTTGTTTTTATAAAGTATTTGGGCCATTTTATCTATATATTTATGCATACATGTGAATTCTAGATGGAATCCTTCATGGAAGTAAGTGCATTTCTCCCCTTTTCTTCCCTTTCCACCTTTGCATCCGGAGGCATCGTTGAAGGGTTTTGAGTACCCTTCCTTCTTTGGATTTGCATGTTCTTTCATTTTTTCTTTGTCTTTAGATTTATTATATTGATGAAATCTACCATATTGCACAGTAAGTGCATGCGGCTTTGGGCATTTGATTTTTCCCATATTGATGATCTTGTTCTGCTCTTGTGTCAGAGACTCGATAAAGGCCTCAAGAGAGGGCATTGTCTAGATGGCTCTAGAAGAGAGCCTAACTGAATGAAATGTAGATACAAACACTAATTATTATGGACCAAGTTTGGAGAGAACGGTAAGAACCATTTGTTTCTCCACCTTAGATATATCAACCCCACAAGCCTTGATTTGTGACAACAAATCATTATATTTGGTAAAGAAATATTGGATATTGTCGAAGGTTTTTGGATCCAAAGTGAGCAATTCGACCTCAATCATGTGTCCCCTCAACTCATCATGTTTTCCAAAAATCTATTCCATGGTGGTATAGGATTCATTGGGGGTTTTATAGGAGGATATGTGAAAGAGGAGTTTAGGAGAAATGAAATTGTAAATAGTTGCAAACGCTACATCCATTCGATTTAGATAATTGGATGATGTGGGTTTGGTCTCTGTGTTCATGGTTAACCTGTATAATCCTCTGCATAGAATATTCATTATCATCTTCTCCTTTCATGCAAATAAATTGTACGGTGTAAAAATGAATTATTTTGGAAATTCTATTTTTCCGTTGTCTTCAATCTTCGGTACCTGCAAAAATAATCTGGTGTGTATTTTCCCTAGAAGTTTGTGACTCTGATACCATGTAAATGTGTTGAATCTGAACATAATAGATCTATCTAGAAAATGACATACACAATTTGCAGACAAAATATGAGAAAAGAGAAGCATAAGAGAAAGAGTGGAACAATTCTCATTAACCAAATGAATGAATGATAATTTACACATGATATACGATGTATAAATCAACTAATGCACACTAGAGGAGAATCCAATGTGCCATAGTGGTGGTCTAGAGTGATCTAGACACAAACCAGTAGTTACGGGAGTAAACTTCCACCTTGTCTAGTCTCTCAGGCAATTAGGAGAGTGAACTAGCCATCTAGTCTGAGTTAACTAGTCTCTTAGTCTTTAGTTAACTGACTGAAACAAAGTGAAGTGAGGAGGCGATTAGGAAATAATGAGTACCGTTCTAGTCTGGTGATAATCCTAAGGAAAATGTGCATTATTTAGTGATTATCCCAATGCTTCATGGTAATGATCCCAGTGTGGCATCTAGACTCCACTCAACTGATCAAACTGAAGTGTGAACTAAAGAGAATATTCTCTTAGAGGAATATTCTCCTTAAACTATAGGAGATTGAATAATGACTAATAAACATAGGGAAAACCTTAGGAAAAATAAATCCTAGGAGTGTGTGAAGTATCTCCAACTGGGACACATGTGCCACGTTCCTTGTTTCTTGAGGACCATGACCACAAGAGAATAATAGGGGCTGGTACTATCAAAGATGACACATGTGTCGAGAAATTCTTGAATTTTTTTATCAATTTCATTCTTCTGGGAAAAGGGATGATGATAGGCACGAACATTGGGAGGAATATTGCCTGAGATAGAGGAATGGAATGATCATGAACACCAAGGGAAGGTGGATGGCGATGGGCAGTGGAAAAATAGTGTGGTGTTTGGAGAGTATATATTGGATGTAATGATGCAAAAATCATGTCTCAACTGCTTGAATAGCATAGAGTTGGGTAATAGTTTCTGAGTTCCCTTTTTTGATGATATTTTCCATTCGATGGGAACTGATGATCTCAGGGGAGCCTATTGTGATGCCTTGCAACTTATATTGTTGGTCATCCTATTGAAATAAAATGGTTAATTCCTTAAAATACATGAGGGTGGTACTGAGAGTGCATAACCATTCCACACCTAACACAATGTCACAAATACCCATGTCGATAGAGAGCGTATGATATTTCGGGTTGTACTGTCCAATTTTGAGATGCACATTTTCACAACGCCCCCCACATTTCATGGAACCTCCATTGGAAATCATGATTTGAAAATTGTTGACTGCATGGATATAGCAATGGGTTTCTTGAGAAATGCAATGATGAATAAAATTATGCATGCTACCACTATCAATTAGGATGATGAACTTCCAATTTTTTATCTAGCCAATCAACTTGAGGGTTTGAGGAGCAGAGGATCCATTGTGTGCATTTAATGAAATGACCAGTTCAACTTCTGGTGGATCAGATGGTGGAGTGAGAGAAGGAGGATCAATTAGCTCTGTCATAGGAGAAGCCTCAACCTCTTTGTCAGCAACATCGTCATAGATGGCCATAAACAATTTTTGTTCCTTACACTTGTTCCATGAAGAATATTTTTCATCACAATTATAGAAAAGAACTTTGAGTTGGCATTCAGCCATTTCTTCCTGGGTTAATTTTTGGATCTTGATAGGGGTGGGATGAGGGGCAGAAATGGGAGGGCAATGGAATGGAGGGAAATAAGTTTTGTGGTGTTGGGAAAAAACAATCTATTATGCTTACTTATCATATTGAGTAGCTTCCAACCAAGTCTGGGGTCGAATCATGATTTCTTGGGCTCGGATTTCATCCTCAAGGCCACTGATAAAGAATTCTCAAAAAAAATTATCAGACATTCCCTCTGTTTAGAAAGATAATTTCTCAAATGCAACGATAAACTCTTCCACGGTACCTCACTATCTCAATTTGGTCAATGGCTCAGGGAGTGTGTGTCAGTGTCAAAGCGTTCATAAAGTTCAACCACAAATTGTCTCCAAGATACATATCCTTGGCGTGATTTGCGATGCCATTTCCACCATTGCCAACATTCAAGATCCAGATAGAGGACACTGTAATGAAGTTTTTCCAAGTCATTAGTGATGTCATGCAAGGAGAAGTAATGTCCCATTTGATTGACCCAACTAGTGGGATCTAAGCCATCAAATGTTTTCACCTCCACGTGTAGAATACATAGATGATGATGAAAAGGGTTGGAATGAAACTATTGGGAATTGGAGGAAATTGTACCTTTGAGGTTAGAAGGTTGGTCAGATGAGGAATGGATTCTAGGAATTGACAGTTTTTCCAGGAACTTGGCAGAAAATGAGTCAAGATGAGAACCAAGGTGGGATGAAAGATGGCTAAAAAGGTGGGAATTGATGTCATGCTTTAGTTTATCTTTGATGTAGTCCATTTTGGACTCTATATGGGTAGAAATGCAGTTTTCAAGGTCTTGGTTGTGAGTGGTGTCCATGGTGAGGGGAAAACACAACAAGAAGTGGGAAAGGAAGGTGTCTGAAAAGGGAGGGTGGGTCCATGGAAAAACAAGGCTGAAAAATGATAGGTGAAATAGGTCCCAAGTAGAGGTGTTGGGAAGGGGGTCAGGACCACAGGGAAAAAAAAGGTCAAAAAATTATAGGTATCACTACGATCAGGATGAAAAGATGAGTTCAATGGGATAGGTCTCAAATAAGGGTGTGGCCAGGCCCCAGACTTTTGTTTTTTACTCCCGTGGGGTTATACTTCGATATGAATAATATTGCAGTGTCAAAATGCCCAAATTCTTAATAGAAAAAAAGATGTAGTAATTTCAAAACAAGAATGCAGGAGGCAAGGTTGCATGGAAAAAATATTATTTTCTCGTTGTTTCTTCTATTTTCATCCCAAGGTTTAGGTTTTTGTCAGGGTTTCTGCAGAGAAGGGATTTCCCTGTGCTATAGCTCTCTGATATACGTGCGGGGTCGAATAGTAGTACTCTTCCCAATATCTTAGGGAACCAACTAAGGAGGCTAGACTATACCCTTAGTCGTACTACCTGATTACTCAGGTACTAGAGAGTATATTCCCAATGGATGTTCTTGGTGGTACTATAGTATTTAGGTAGTTGATCGGTTTATCTATGGAGGGATTCAAGAGAACTAGGTCAATCTATATACAGGTGTTGTCTGATGTGATACCACTCAAAGGGGTACCAACAAGGGTTACAAGGGTGGACAACAATGTGCACTTAAGAACCACTTGTAGTTCCTGTGTGTATGCTTCCTCAATCGTGGATTTATGTATTGAATGATGAATATTTGTAGTTTTAAGACGTTGGAACATGTCTCTACCCTGGAAAAAAAAGTAAATCACAATTCCTATCAAGGAAAGTGATATGATTCCACTTATAAGGTACCTGATCTATTATAATAGCAGAAAACATAAATATTGTAGAGAATAACAACGAAACAACATAATATATGAAACCAAAGAACCAAAATAATACCTTTATTGATAGGAAACAATGTTAACTTTCCTCTTTGAAGGGGAAACCTCTAGTAGAGCAATGCTCTATTACAATAATTCTCAAGACAAAAATTCTCATGTCTCCTACTCTTATTTATACTAATTATATCTTCTAAAGATCCTTGTAGAAGTGGAAGCTTCTATTAGGTCTTCTTACATTGACTTATTGCAATTTATTAACTAAGCCTTATTAACTAATGTCGACCCTTATTACATGAAATATATTATTCTATATATGTGAGGGATTAGGGAGGCTAGGTCCCTAATAAGAAGAATATCCAAATATGGGCATCAGGATAGAAGGTATGGGTGTAGAAATGCTTAGTAAACTAATGGATGGAAATGAAAACATAGTCGGCATCCCCTAGATTGAGGGACCTATAGAAAATGGCATGGACAGTGTAGGTCCAATGAAGCTAACGGGTGGTAACATGGACATCATTGGGATTCCCCCTAGGGGATTGGACCCAGTCCCACCTGATGATGGGCTCGTAGAATCATCTATATTGGACACAAAACTTGGTCCTGACATAGTGGTAGGATGACTAAACAAAGAGAAAGGTGCACTAAAAATTTCCTGTACTTGGACAAGTACAAGTGTGTCTAGCTCAGTCAAAAGAGGATTAAATTTTTT
>JASDQU010437497.1:106393-122037 GCA_032191745.1 Picea mariana | reverse complement strand
AAGCATACCTCTTGCATTCTTGTAATTAAGTAAAAAAAAGTAAGAAAAAATATATAGCATTCAAATCACATCATAGAACACCAAGGGAATAAGATTTACCCTCGAGAACCCCATGAGGGCATGCCTCTATCCTTTTATTTTTATATTTATAATGAAAAATACAAAGAAAAATAATAACTCTCTATGGAGAAAATAAACATTGTATCATGTGATAGGCTAGGCTACAATAGGGTCACCCTCTTCCTTTGCTCTTCTATGGTATCGCACTCCTTTGAAATGTTTAGATATGGAATAAATAAAAACTACAATAGGAATTAAAATACTTTCTCTCATGGTAGTTAAGGTTTTAACACCTCTTATTAGTGATTAGAGTTTTCTATTCTTTAACTCCTAATTAGGGTTAGGATTTTTTACCCTCTAGAATATTCTTAACATTTCATACATGTATATCTCCACATGTGTTAGTAACAATATTTGATATGGCTTCTACTTGGTATTGTGGTTGTTAAAGAAATGACCAACTTGTCAATGACATAACTTTCTCACACAAACTTTCATTAATTTGTTATTTGGATTGTTGGAAAGTTTCTAACCACAATGTGGAAAAATAGCTAGGCTATTTTGTCCAAGTTTTCACTCGAAGAAATGTTGTTAAAGCCCTAAAATGTGCAATTTAATGTTTTGACTGTACTTGGTCAATTTAGGATTAACCCTAAAAATTTCCTCTACAAGATCAAAACTCTGATTTTCCATGCAATAAGGCACTAAAAAGTATGACAAAAATATATTATCTATTTTAGATAATATTATAACCATGCACATCTTTTATTGATAATTGTAAACTATTGTTGACGCTTGAATCCATCAAGACCAAAACGACAACCTCATGAGGACATTAGACCCCCATCGTTTTTAGAGAGGTGGTTCTCTTCTTTGGCAAAAAGATATATCTTGGAGTATCTTGGAATAGGTAGAGTGATAGAAAGAAAACCCCAAATATTTATTCCTTGGATTTAAATGAAAATGGTTCTCCAATAACCCAATATGAGCTTTATGTGCAACAAGAAGTTCTTTACAAATAAAAGATTGAATAGGAGCTTCAACATTAGAATTAAATTGTGATCAACATCACACACAATCTTCTTAATAATATATAAAAACATCCATATCTTCTTCACTAGAAATGGGAAAGAATGATTTCATCATCTCAAAAAAATTTAATAGAGTATTGCATTTAGTAATAAAATAGAAATGTATAGGTCAACCTCAAATATCTCATACTTAAAACTCAAAGTTACAAGATAGAGTCGAAATCAACCCCGAAGCAATTCTTTATGGATTTTTATTCATGAAAGATGTTCTTCATTACAAAATCTTTGACAGCCATGTATGTGGAGGAAAATAATCCATGATTATGTAAGAAACATGTGTAGAAGAATACAAGAAAAACACTCAACAACTCAGCCTTGTGCCCAACTCTCATATTCAAACATAAAGCTATGAGAAGTGGTGTAGAATAATAGAAAGAATGGAGAAGATGGAAATTTATTTCTTTTGATCGGAATCTTGATTATGTATCCATGGTTGTACCTTATTCTTCATCTGATCTTCTGCCGTGTTGTTGGCACAGGGGCAGACCCAGGGTTCAATGCTACAACAACGCACCAACAAATCCCTAACTACCGACCCTTTCAGCAACATCTATGAAGCATATGAAGTCTCACCCAAGGTAGAGACGGGGGTGGTTGTAGGCCTCAAGTGTCTGCAACCTTAGCTGGGACACAAATCTGTGATTGTAATTTTTAACAGAGCACTTAGCAATGATATTTATCAATATTCAGTCCTTTAATTACAACACAATTAAACCCTAATAACAGTACAACATAGTGGTCAACCAGATCCATCATCTAGCAGTGCTTAGCATGAAGGAACAGATCAGATCTAGCATATTCAAGAACTAAGCACATTCATATAAATCTGACCTAACATCCATATACATTATTAGCACAAAGAATAAACAAATCTATCTATCTATATCAAAGCACTTAGAAAGTAAAGACATATACACATCAGAACATTGCACAAAGCAGAGCAACACAACATATACGTGGCTCACCCCCACCCTGGGGCTACGCCCACCAACTCTTCTTCTTTATTGGCTTCTTCAATAGGTTACATGCACAGAGCCTCAAAACCTTACTCTGCATAGGACAGGAGATCTGCGCAGCTTTCTAGATCCTCCTTCCCCAAGTAGATCTAATCACATAGTCCTCCACAGCCTCTTACAATGACTTGCACTTAGCTCTACAAGTCTCACACAGTATGCACAGAGCACTTACAATCTTGATCACATAGATCCAACTTTACCACTTAGTTATTCCTATGACCCCTCTCATTACATCACCTAGTCTTCTATATATACTTTACAAAATAGGCCTAAGCATGGGTAAACCCATGGGTCGACATCCCATACCCGTTACATAAACCCAAATCCCAAAAAGGACCCAAACATGAGTCGAGATCCTGTGATCTCTGCTTCGTATTGCACTCCTCCTTCGACAGTCTGTCGAAGTACCAAATTAGGTCAAAATTGACCAAATATCTCTCAAAACTTGGTCAAGGGCCAACACCTGCCCCCATGAAAATACTGCATCTTGGACCTTTTTATGAAGCCTCTCTTCTCTTTTTAATAAGAGACTTTCTAACTACTTTAGTAGTTAGGGTTTCTCCCTTCTAGAAATTCCCATACAAGTTTCTTCCTGAAACAATAATTTTAATTAATGCCTCATTAATTCATAATCAATGAAATTAATCATCAATATATACATATCTAAAATGGGTCCCTTTCCTTTTTTAATAAAAGTTTTTGAATAAACTTTTATTTTCAAAATTTAATTAATTTCCCATTTAAAATAGGAGGATTGTGTTTTAATTTTATGGTAATGATAATCAAATTTTTATCCATGTATAATATTTTTATGTGATATTCATCATCTTATCTTTCCAACAATATAAAGATTGCACAAATTTGTCGCCCGTATCTCAAGATATGAGCTTGTGAAGTTGAGTTGTCACACATGCCCATTAAAAATGTAGTTGACTGATAATTTAATTTTTGATAAAATTATATCAACTTTCAGCACTTGAAAAATTCACCACCATATTCTATGTCAAAATACCTTTCCAACAATATAAATTTTACACGATTCTAACACCTGGAGCTCACATTATGGCCTCTACAAGATCGTGACTCATCCATCGTTGATTTGATGTCTTGGGGCAATCTCAGCCTTTGATTTGAAATTCATTTCTTCCTCTTTGACATTTCAAATTTTTATTCATAAATATTATCCCACGTCCATTGGGATATTACAAATATCCATGATATACAATATTAGGTGTTTCATACACTTAGCAAGAAACAAAGAAGAGAAGAAATTATGGAGCTTGGAGGATTCGTCCCTTAGAAAGTTGTTGATTAAAATAATAATTTTTTGGAACTCTGTCATCGTCCACCTCATGCCCAGTCAACACTGATTGATCACTAATTCATTTTCAAGTCATATCCCATGTGTCAGAAACTCATTAGATGCCAAATATAACCAATAATATGTCGCCATATGTGGAAAATTGTGTTGGAGTTACTTCACACACACCTAGGATTTATTTTTCTTAAGGATTTTCCTTGTTTATTAGTCATTATTAGTCATTTATCCAGTCTCCTATTTTTTAGGAGAGAATATTCCACCTGGAGAATATTCTCTTCAGTTGACACTTCAGTTTGACTAGTTGAGTTGAGTCTAGATATTGCATTGGTTTTATCACCATGTAACATTGGGATCATCACCATGCTAATGCACACTTTCCTTGGGATCGTCACCATATTGATGAATTACCCTTGATTCCTTGATCTACTTCTCACTACACTATGTTCAGTCAGTTAACTAAAGACTGGTTGACTAGTTAACTCAGCTAGGTGGAAGTTCACTCTCGTAACTACCTGAGAGACTAGACTAGGTGGTAGTTCACTCTTGTAACTACTGGTGTGAGTCCATATCACTCTATACCACCACCATGGTGCATTGGTTCTCCTACAATGTGCATTCATTGAGTTATATAGAGTATATCATGTTTAAATTATTCATTATTCATTACGGTTAATGAGAATTCTTCCATTCTTTCTCTCCTTCTTCTTTCTAAATTTATCTCTGCAAATTTGTGTACTATTTTCTAGATATATATATTATGTGTAGGTTCAACACATTTACATGGTATCAGAGATTATTAACTTCTAACAAAAATCTACACCAAAAAATTTTGTAGGTACAAAAGGTTGAAGGCAACGGAAAGATGGATTTCCAAAAAGAATCCATTCTTACACCTTACAACTACTTTGCATGGAAGGATAAAATAGCCATACATATATGAACCAGAGGATTGTACAGGTTAACCTTTAATATATATATAGAACCAACATCAGCCATAGAAAAATCCAAGTACTTAAATCGAATTGATGAAGCACTCGGAAAAAATTGTAGTCTTATTTCTCCCGATATCCTTTTTCACATATCTTCCTGTAAGACTCCCAATGAAGCCTAGACCACCTTGGAAGGGATCTTTGGAAAACATGATTATATGAGGGGACACATGCTGGAGGTGGAATTTCTCACATTGGATCCAAAAATCTTCGACAATATCCAATATTTCTTTACAAAATTCAAGGATTTATTGTCGCAACTCAAATCATGTGGGATTGATAAATATAAAGAGGAGAAACAAATGGTTTTCACGATTCTCTCCAAACTTGTTCTTGAATTATCTGTATTCGTATCCACATTCCATTCTATTAGATTTTCCTCTAGCACCACCTGGAATATACCTTATCTTGAGGAATTTATCGAATCCCTGACACAAGAGCAAACCAAGCTCATCAACATGGGAAAAATCAAAGGCCCAAAGGGGCATGCACTCATTATGCAAGATGGAAACCACAAATATCAAAAATATAAAGATAAATACAAAAGGAAATTTCATGCACATCTGAAGAAGGAACAGTACACAAAACCCTTCACCGATGCCTCTCGATATGATGCAGCCCCCCTATCCTCTTGGGGTTTTGCGACCTCCTGGTCTAGGATCTTTCTAATTTCTGAGTCGAATTGACTCTTCGGGCTCCTGATTGAACCCAAATCATTTATACACATGCCTCCTTTTCCTAAGGTGTAGTTCATGTGATACCCATGACCTCTATCTATGCGCTTGTGGCGCTCTTCACTTTGCGGGTGCTAGCTCCTTTTCACTAGCCCCTTCTTTCATATGTCCCTGGGCTATGAACCTATGGAATTATGTGATAGCAAGTGCGAGAAAGAGTGGTTTTAGACCAACCCACTTTTCACCTCGCAATTCACCTTCAACTGCCACGTATCTCTTTATCAAAACCTTGGTATAAATTGCGGCCCGCCTAAGAAAAATTAAAACTCGAGCAAGTCTTGGCCCCGCAATCCTTCTTGTTCTTCGATCTCTTTCACCTCGTTGATGATCCATGATCAACGATTGCGATTTATCCTCCTATTCCTGCCTTCTTTCCTCCATCCACGTGTGATCCCAAATCTTCGTGATCTGTCGACATGTATCTCCCTCCCAAATCAATGGTTGCTATTGATTCTGGGTTTCTAGCATTCAGGAGTTTAAAATCTCAAATATCCTCTTTCCTCCACATGAAAATATTTGGGAGTGGAATATATTTTGACACCTATCCCTTTAAATATGCATCTAGTATCTCCTCCATGAATCTAGGCTTCAGGAATCTCAATTCTCAAACCTACACTACCTCTAACTAGGTATCTCCTGGAGTGGAAGATATGCTGACGTGTATCCCCCCCAATCAATGGTTGTGCTCCTGATTCGAGACTTTGGTCTCCTCAACCAAATTAATGGTCCTACAATTCCATCCTCGATCAACAATCGATATATCCTTTGGGTCTTCATAAATTTTCCCCCTTCGCTTTCCTCCGGAGTTCTATATTTGTTGTTGCGTGTCCACCTTCACATTAACGACTGTCATCACTTCGGATTTCCAGGCTTCAAAAATATCAAATGTCAGACCTCACCTTCCTCCTTACGTCAAACTTCCAGAGTTTATAATCCACTGACACATGTCCACCCTGGATCAATGGTTGTGATCCCTTCGCGTCCCCCTTGATCTAACGAATATGAATTACTTCAGGGATTCACCTGAAGTTCACAGATTTACGCCACGTCTCCTCTATATCGGATGGCCCAGATTCACTTCAGCTCTTTGGGTTTCGGAAGTTTCAACTTTCAACTGAAACTCAAATGCAACTTACCCGAAACCTATGATATGACGCCACGTGTCCCTCTGGATCTACCAGTCCAGATCTCTTCGGCTCTTCGGGCTTCGGCAATATCAGTTCTCAATTAAAAATCCGCTACAATTTCCCTGGAGCTTGGGATATTTTGACAAGTGTCCCCTTGCATATTTATGGCTCTCATCTCTTTGGCTATTTGCATTTTGGGATTATCAACTCCTATGCACACATTCCTCCCCGAGAAATTTCACCTGAAACTCCAACCTTCCACCACCTATCACCCTCGACGATGGATGGTCCCTATTCACTTTGGGACTTCGGGACTTTGGCCAGTCCACTCTCCTATGTGAACATAAGAGTTAATGTTCATGCACTTTACCTTAGATCGAACGAATTTCGATCCTCTACACTCAGATCCAACAAGTGGGATCTATTATTCTCCTATGTGCTCTCTTTGGTTAACTGGACGTAGATCTGATGGTCCAGTCTCCTTTCCTCAACCGATCTAACGACTTTTGTCACTCCTCGTCCTGAGCTTTTGACTTCTTCCAACTTGGAATATTTTTGTCAGTGTTCAAAGGTTTCGGCCTTTGAACTTTCCCCTAGGGACCCGACTATCTGGATCTCTCTTTACACTTTTGAATGCATTATCCCTTCTGAGCTTTAGGAATTGGAATAAGTCTATCTCCTACAAGCTCCTTGCATTATCTCTTCTAATATTTTCTATTTACTCAGTCTCCTAAGGGTCTTGACCCTTCTGTTTCCTTTCGAAGGAAAACTTCATGCCCTCCCAGCAACCTTCCGCTCAATGCACACCTTGCAGAGATTTTCTACAGAGTGTTCAACAACTCTATGAGTATCTTCCTTTGATACTCTTCTCCCTGAACTCAACAAATAGTTCTCACTGTACACACTTGCACGCACTCGATGCCCACCTAGAAGAGCTCTACAGAGTTATCAGTAACTCTGGTTGTTTCTGAACTCAACAGAGAGTTCTTCTTGTGCACTCCTTTCACTTCTACTAACAAAGGTTCAATGGTATCTCTCCTGAGTTTCTTTGAGGTTAACTCACCTCTTTCAATGCACTCCTTGCGGACAATGTGCACTCCTTGCACTCAAAACTCAAAGAAGAGAAAGAATTGAAACTTATACAATACTTCACCATTTCATACATTCAAACTGTGAATCACATAGAAAACCATAACAATAAACACAAATACATAAACACACCATATGCAAGAAAAAATTCTTTTCTATTATCTCTGTGTGTCTATACAGATGTTTACAAAAACTAAACTATGACAGTGTCCCAGTTCTCTCAAGCGCTCCTAATCTAACTCTATCCTAAGTTCTACTTCTGTTATCAGACCTCTATTGAGTTATGATTCTCCTATCCAACCTCTCTACAAAGATCTCTCTCTCTCCATCTTTTACAAAAGAGGGCTCTATGGTCTTATCCTTTCCACTGCCTTAGTGCTATCATTGTCTCAGTTATGGCTTCATACTTCCTATGGCTCATTACATAAAATTTTATCCAGACCTGAATACGATCTGGACCTACTACAGGAAACCATTTAAGGAAACCCTATCCACTAGCTGTACAAAGTTAAGACTTGGAATTTATCAACCTTACAACATAAAATCCATATAGGATCATATTTCAAATTTAAAAATCAGAGGGTCAATTCCTCTCCTTCTCTGAAATGCACGTTGATGTGCTGGAATGTTGGCGTGTTGCTGAGGTAGAGAGATACTCCTGCATCACACTCCACTGCTGTGAAAAATTCTTGAGCTCCTACTCATGACCTTCTCAGCTCTATTCAAATCCACCTGGATCCCAAACTCTCTTATGGAGTTGTCCTCTTGCTCCTCTCCAGCTATGTCGTTGTTGTTGCTGTTGTTGTTGCTTCTTATTTTGTTTTGTTGTTATAGGTTCTCCTCTGTTCAGCTTCCCTTTGCTGACTACTCCTTGTGTTGACCTCAAAATCAGCTTCCTTATCTCCTCTATCACCCTATCTAGCTGCTCCAGTGGTTGGCTCTTCTTATGCAGTCTTCTCGGCTATAAGTCTTCCTTATCAGTGAGTAGATCATCTTGATCCCTCATATCATTTTCTTCTTCTTTTGTGGCATTATCTTGCCACCCTGCTGCAGGTTCCAGTTCTGTAGTCTCATCACCGAGTTGTTGCTTAGCTTCCTCCTCTGACAAATTAGCTTCTATCAACTCCTCTTGCGTTGGTTTGAATCCAACTTCCTCCAATCGTTCCTTTAGTTGTTATTCTCCTCCATCTGCTTCCAACTTGAGATGTCGGATGTGAAATATTTGCACCATTACCATTCTCTCTAGGGCTTCCAATTCCTCATACAACTCAACAAAATCAATGTTGTATGTTTCCTTCTCTACTACAAACTTTAGTCCTATAGTAATCTCCTATTCATCTTCCTGGCTGAAAATTTTGAGCAATTCTGATGAATTCTCTTCTCCTTATGTTGGGGTAGACATCAGTATCTGCTCCATTTCTTCCTCTTTGATAGTTTCTGTTGGTTGTCTTTCGTCTTCTATTTTTGCACCTTCATCATGTGCACTGGCCTCTACCTGGTTGTTTGGTAGGAATGTCTTGATCCCTCCAATAATCAGAATTCTCCTCTGATCCTCCTCTTTGACAGTGGAAGTATTTAACTTCACATCATCTTCATGCACATGGTCTAAAAATCCACATGATTATTCACCTATCAACGCTTCTTGCTGACATGAACTCACTCTTGAGCTCCTGAGACTTTCTAACAGTCTCATTTCTTTCCCCCTGCCCACTTGGCAGTTTATGATATCAACCGATCCCATCTCATTTCCCACCTGGCAATTTGAAGTTTCAACACTGCTCCTCTAGCAGTATATGAGACCTTCCACTGATCTCTTTCCATTTCCCACCTAGAAACTTGAAAGTCCATTTCTACCCACCTGAGAGTTTATGAGATCTTTGACTGATCTCACCTCCTCCTCATCACTAAGGTGTCTCCCAATTTTTGGTTCACCGATGTAAACCATCTCCTCCTCTATGTCATTGAGGTTTTTAGCATGCCTTAGCCACCTTTTCAACCCTTGATGTTGTTTCTTCTTTCAAGCCAACAACTTTTTAATAGGCCATTTTACCTTCCTGTTCAGAGGACATTCGTACCTCCAATGTACCTTTGCCTCCTGTTGCATCCTCAATGCTAGTTTTTCCATCCTTTCTCTTATCTCATCAAGCTCCAGATCCATATCGGGATTACATTTCTACTTGCAAACTTCTCTTTGACCACGTTCATGGCCTTCAGTAGCCATTTTCACCTTCTACCTACCCTCCTAGAAAGTCTATGGATTACTCTACAATAGAGAGAATCTCCATCTTCTTTTACAGCTCACCTAGATGTTTAAATTTTTGTTGTTGCGCACATGCAAAAACCTTCTCACAGAGCATCAATACTCTACCTTCCTTTCACCTGCTGTCTACAAGAAAATTTGAACCTATGATATCATCTAATGTTATCAGACTATCTCCTTTCACTGTATCCCTCTTGTCTGTTGTCTGCAAACAAAACAACAACTTCCTCCTCTTTCTCTTTCGCCTGAAATCTACAGGAAAATTCAAGCTCTAATACCACTTGGCATCAGAGTATCTCCTGTCACCGGATTGCCCTTTTCCTATTGTCTACAAGAAAAAATTATGGCTCTGATACCGCCTGATCCAGCCCCCCTACCCTCTTGGGGTTATGTGACCTCCCAGTCTAGGATCTTTCTAATTTCTAAGTCGAATTGACTCTTCAGGCTCCTGATTGAGCCCAAATCAATTATACACAGGCCCCCTTTTTTCCTAAGGTGTAGGTCCTATGGTACCCATGACCTCTGTCTACGTGCTTGGGGCGCTCTTCACTTTGCGAGCGCTAGCTCCTTTTCACTAGACCCTTGTTTCATATGTCCCTGGGCTACGACCCTGTGGAATTATGCGATAGTGGGTGAGAACAAGAGTGGTTTTACACCAACCTATTTTTCTCCCCACAATTCACCTCCAGCTTCCACATATCTCTTTATCAAAGACGTGGTATAAATTGCGGCTCACTCAAGAAAAATTAGAACTCGAGCAAGTCCTGGTCCCACAATCCTTCTTGTCCATCGATATCTTTCACCTTGACGATGATCCATGATCAACGGTTGTGACTTATCCTCCTATTTCTTCCTTCTTTCCTCCTTCCACACGGGATCCCAGATCTCCGCGGTCTGTCGACACGTAGCTCTAGGGATGATTTTAGGGGATAAATTTTGCTCATGGGCTAATTTTCCATGGTTTTTCCCAAAAAATGATTTGTTATTCTAAAAATGATTCGCCCAAAATCTAAAGGATAAAATTATTTTACATTAAAAATCACCCTAATTTTATACAAACTATATAAAATCCTTAGAAATTTGAATATTTTTACAAAAATATCGCTGAACATTTTATAGTTGGAATATGAAGGATTATAATATTTGCCAAGGTTTCTACATTTTAAAATAAATTTCCATCCTTAAAATCATCCATGTGTATATCCATCCCAAATCAACAACTGTTGTTGATTCCGAGTTTCCAGCCTTCAGGAGTTTCAAATCTCAAATATGCACTTTCCTTTGCATGACAATATTCTCGAGCGGAAGATATTTCGACACTTGTCCCTTTAAATATGTGGCCAGGATTTCCTCCATGAATGCAAGCTTTGGGAATCTCAATTCTCAAACCTTCGCTACCTCTGACTGGGTATCTCCCAGAGTGGAATATCTGCTGATGCGTATCCCCCCCAATCAACGGATGTGCTCTTGCTTTAGGACTTTGGTCTCCTAAACCAGATCAATGTTCCTATGATTCCCTCTTTGATAGATGATCGAGATCTCCTCCGGGTCTTCAGACTTTTTCCCCCTCTTCTTTCCTCCATATTTCTATATATGGCATCGTGTGTCCACCTTCACATCAACGACTGTCGTCACTTTGGATTTCCAGCCTTCGAAAATCTCAAATGTCAAACCTCGCCTTCCTCCGTACGTCAAACTTCCAGAGTTGCTAATCCATTAACACATGTCCACCCTAGATCAATGGTTGCGATCTCTTCACATCTCCCTTGATCTGACAACTATGATTTACTTCGGGGATTCACCCAAAGTTCACAGATTTACGCCACGTCTCCTCTAGATCGGACGACCCAGATTCACTTTAGGTCTTCAGGTTTTGGAATTTTCAAATTTCAACCGAAACTCAAATGCAGCTTACCCGAAAACTACGATCTATCGCCATGTGTCCCTATGGATCTAATGGTCCATATCTCTTCATCTCTTCGATGCTTCGGCTCTTCAGGCTTTGACAATCTCAGTTCTCAACCGAAACTCCACTACAATTTACCTGGAGCTCACGATTTGTTGACAAGTGTCCCCTTGCAGGTCAACGGCTATCGAATATTCAGTTTTTGGGAGTTTCAACTCCTATGCACTCGTTCCTCCCCGAGTACTTTCACCTAAAACTTCGACCTTCCACCACCTGTCACCCTCGACGATGGATGGTCCCTATTGTTACACATGAAATTTTCACACCTAGGCACCTCGCCCTAAGTGGCGTAAAGTGTCATATAACTGTCTCATACACATCAACACCATGGAATAACCTATGTCACAATCCCTAGTCAATGTGGAGGACGGATATATTACATGAAGGCCAAAATATCAAGTGCAAATGAATTATTATTAATATTCATGAAAAAGAAATTAATTAAGTGTGAGAATCAAGTGCACATTATTTATTATTATTATTCATGAAAAAGAAAGTAATTAAGTGTGAGAATCCACCTCACACTTGGTTTCCTATTTTTTAGGGAAGGTGGAGGATCTCATGGATGGTTGAAATATTTCCTCCTTAAAATCCTTGAGAGATATTTTCTCCCTAAAATCCTTAAGAAATATTTTCTCCCTAAATATCTTAGAGATCCCTTTTTTAGTGGATTTAATGAGAAATCCTCTCGATGGTGGTTAAGCCTCCAAATCCTATATAATGAGGGATTTCCATGGAGGAGGGCAGGCATTGAGAATTTTAGAGATACTAAATTTATGATCTCATAAGGAAGGAAGCAATTGGAGGTATCAAACTTATGGTATTGGGAGCTTTGTGCAAGGGTTGGACGAGGAGGACTTGGAGAGGCTTTTGTGACTTCATCAATCGTTTGTATGTATCTATTTTGAGTTCTCATTAATACATGTTCTTGGCATGTTTTCTTCAATTTGGTGTACATTTGCATGGGCTTGTCTCTTTTGATAAATCTAGTTTTAAACTAATCATGGTAGAATAGAAAGTATGCTTTGTCTTCGTGGTTTATTGGATTGCAGAACTTGTTGAAAGTCTTGGGGATCAAGGCTCAACTTGGACTGAGCGATGAAAAGCTTCGTAAAAAGGCACTCTTAATTTATTCCTCTTCTCTATTGATTAGCTTAGCTATGTTTAAAGGAAAGTCATTGTTCAACGTTAGCACTTTTCTTTCTTGGTCATAGGGGTCTAAGATCCAAGAGGGAATTCACTTGTCCGTAGGGGGATTTTCCTACAATTTTCCCACCTTGTTTTGTCCCTACAATTTTCCCACCTTTTAGATCAATTTTACTGTTTGTTTATGATCCATTACCTTTCTTCCATCTTCCCTAGAAATTTCACCAATTTTTGCGCATTCTAGGTGCGTTTTTCTTAATTTCTTTTACTGTTTTTTGAATTTATGGGTGGATCAACGGCCCCCTGTAGGCCATATCAGAGCTCTAGCACTCCCCTATAGTTATTTAGGGAGCACTGCAATGCTCTGTACCCTTGATACAGGGAGTGCTGGTCTCCTTCTTGGGGGATGTTTTCCCTTTTCTGCTCAGATTTTCTCAGCCTATTTTGTGGAAGTATTTACCCAGACTATGTATGTTGGTTTATGAAGTTGTTTAGGTTGATATTTGGTGCTTATCACTCCCTATTGTATCTATTGTATCTTGAAACTTTTTCAGAAATTTGAAATTTCCCTTTCTAGTTGCTTCTTTTTGCTGGGACAATTTGGGTATTTTCTCCTTCTCCCTGTCTTTTCTTGGATTCTTCTCTGCATTTTCTTGTTCTCCTTGAATGATTGTCAGTTGTTGAATCCTTGATTGAGTTCTTGTTCAAAAAATCTTCTACTTGTTTTCTTTCAATTCTCATTTCTTTGAGTGCATGCTTTGTTTGAAAACTTTGTCGCTTCATGTCTTTTGCATCTGCATTTGACTCTTTCTTTTGATTGAAAGTTATGGAGCATTGAAGGATTTGCATCTTCTTTATTTATACATTAGAATCAAATAAATAATATAGATGCATTCTTTCTTTTGGGTAGTGAAATTAGCTTGCATTTGAAGTAGCGAAATTGCATGGTGTACAGTCTCTTTGACTCATTTCTTGAAGATCTTGACATTGATAAGTTCAATAAAAAAATTGGGACGTTATGCATTTGGGAATGATAAAAGTTTTCTCCTTCTCGTAATATAGCTTTCATCGAAGTGAAATATTTGCATTCTCATTTATTTTCATTTTTTAGAGTCAGTCAAAACATCATTTAGTCAACGCCATTTTCCTCTTAAGTAAGCAACAACCTTAAAATCAAGCGCTAAAATAAAATTTATTAGACATTTTTATATTTTTTGGTAGCAAACCTACATTATCTTAGGTCATAGGGCTTTGGAATAGGTGTGAAAGATAACTTTCCAAAGTTGTAAACAAACATATAATATTGAGTTAGGGAGCGGTGAAATCCATTTACTACATTTTTTCATGGGAAGCCCTTCTAATACAAGGGTCAATCACGAGGTCGCATTAGGGATAACAGAGTTACTCACCCTCCTTTGTTGGTTTTAGTGTAGAGATTGCACATATTATTGGGGGTCACTTGAGAGTATACCCATGATTATGTGTGGGAGCCTCTTGAGTTAATTTTGGGCTAGATACCCTCCCTTTGTGTGTGGATCAGACTGTCGACTGTTTCCCCAGGCATCATTGCTGTAGTTGGTAACCTTAGTAGCCTATATCTTTAGGGTCTTTACACAAGGTGACTATGGAGGGGAAAGTCTTCACAGTACCTCGAATCGACGTTGGCCAAACTCACTCGGGCTCCTTGGAGGGTATACCCATGATTATGTGTGGGAGCTTGCACCGGGGTCTAAGTCCATTAAGAAGGTCATAAACGTAACTTTTCCACCTACTCTATCTCAGCCCCTTCTTACATTGTTCCCGCAACGTTGGATTTCATCACCAACTAGTGCATTCATTGTGAGAAGGTTTTGTTTGTTTTCTTTCTTCCTAGATTTTTAGCGTGTGTTGTTTATTTTCCCTAGCAGACTCTAGGTTGGATCTTTGTTTAATGGCGTCAGTTCCCGAAACTACCAATGGAGAAACCCCTACTCTGGGAGAACCTTTTGTTTTTCCTTCTTACGAAAAACGTTGGTCCTCCTTACATCGCTACTTTGAGCCTTCCATGTCTCACAATTGGGTTACAAGTAAGGCTGTTTTCCACTCTGGTAATCTCAAATGCAACACCTGATTCATATGTAAGCACACCACCCACACATCAACCTCATGTCAACCTTTATCCTTCTTCACCCATCAGGTCTCCTTCCCTTTCTCCTTCTTTGCCTATTGAAATCTCTAAAGTGAGTAGCCACGTTGATAAGAAGAAGAAGAAACATAAAGAGAAGATGAATAAGAACCAAAAAGGGACCAAGCCTCCAACTACATCAGATGTTGAATCCAAGAAACCAGATATTGTTAATCATACTGGGAGTGTTGGTGAGGTTGATAAGATTAAAACGAAGAATCTAAAACCCAAATTCCCTTCCAGGCTTTGTAAGGGTGACCACTTTCTGAGGGATTTCTGGTCTTTCCAAGGTCTTAGAAATGTGGTATTTTGTGTCAACGACCCCTGCTAGACATGCTGGTGACACCTCATCAACTAGTGACATTAAGGTTGGTAAGAAGAAGACAATTGTCAAGTTTCTTTTCATGTTATGCGAAGGTAATCATTACTCCCAAATTTTTCCTCGTATGGACGAGGCTTCTTATATTTTGGAAAATCTTCAACTTCCAAATGATTATCGTAATATTTCTCCCAACCCATCGTTAGTTGATGGACTAGTCAATCCATTTCCATCCCCGGTCAGTCTGGTTGATCAGGTGGTCAATCTAGTTTCATCCTCGGTTGAACCACTAACCAAAGTAGTTGATCTAGTTCCGTCATCGATCCACCCCACTCTTCATATATAGAGTGAACCTAAAGTGA
>JASDQU010437497.1:88124-101208 GCA_032191745.1 Picea mariana | reverse complement strand
GAATAGTTAATTCAATGAACTCACACTAACACAACTAATCTTAACTCACTTAACTACACTTATAATTCTGTTACAATTCCAAATCACTCAGTTATGAATGAGATAATAGATTAATATTTATTGTCTAATTTTAATTAAGGGAAAACTAAATTAGACACATATTTCTTGTTGACTTTTCAACATGATTGGGGTGCACTAACTGGACCTAGTATTCCCTCTCACATTCCTTTCAATATTACAGTACAGGTTTGTGGTCGGGACGTTCCTCAGACATTGATATATGAAGGTGCGTCTGTTAGTATTTTATCCTCTATTGCTTGGCAAGCTTTCAGTTATCCTCATCTTGTACTAGTTACGCAGAATCTGTTATCTTTTAACAGAAGAACCAACCACCCTTTAGGAGTCCTTCCTCAGCTTCCCATAACTTTGGGAGGGAAAAACATCTTTATTGATGTTATGGTAGTCCAAGACCCCTTGGATTTCGATTTACTCCTTGGGCGAGATTATTTCTATGCCATGAAATCTATTGTGTCCACTTTTTTTTCGTGTGATATATTTTCCTCATGATGGAAGAATTGTGGCTATTGATCAACTTTCATGCATTGTTACTTACTTTATTACCAACCCAATGACCTCCCTAAATGGTTCTTATATGCAGATGGTATCACCCTCGCCATAGGTCAATTATGTGGCATTATCTCCCATGCCTTCAAATGCCAATGAAGATGAGCCTCTCACTGTAATATCAACCTCTTATGACTTATATCCAGTAGTTGACATGGTGATTTCTTCGATAGGGATAGTAGATAATGATCTCCTTAACCCTATCACGGTCGTCGACATGTATTCCTTCCAGAGTGATTTTATTCCATCTAGTGAATATCTCTTGGACGCCATGATTATCGTTTGTCCCTTGACATGTATTCCTTCCAAAGCATTGTCCTCTTAGAAGCCATGATCAAAGAGAGGTTACGAGCATAGTTTCTCTTCTCTGTGGAAAGCTCATTAAAAAATGAAATAGAGGTCTTGAGCGTAGTTTTCCTCTCTGTAGCAAGCTCATTAAAAAATGAAACAAAAATATGGGGACTGAACCCGAAGCCTTGAGCATAGTTCTTTTCCTGTGACAAGCTCATTAAAAAATGAAACAATCACCTCTCTCGTCGAGTCGAGTCTTTTTTTAGGTCTCATATTTGAACCTTCATTTCATCCACCCTTATCCTTTTTCTCTATATATTACAGAAGTTGGTGACAACCTCAAAGGTGGTGAATGAATTGAAGCCTGGGGGGGCATATCTCTAGCCTTTGATTATCATTCTAAAGTTAAGTCGAGCCACTATATTTTAAATCTAGGGGAAGAGTACCAACCATCCATGGGTATCCCAACCTTTGGAAATTACATTGGGAATTTACAAGCATAGTTTAATTTTGTTTCAAGATTGTGTGAAAATGAAACCAATATCGAGCTTAGTCTTTGTTCTTTCTCATTCTCATAAATACATGAGAATGTAACCAAGTATACTTTTATCACTTTTTCAGAATCATAAAGGTTATATGAAAAAGGAACACCCTAGAGTCTCCTATAATCTCTTTTCAGAATCTCTAAACATGAAAAGATTGTCGAGTGATATTGCTTCCTTTCACACTCGTTAAAAGGTTTGAAAGGGAATCTTTTGAGTGGTAGTTTATCTCTTTTTCGGCCTCGCGAGACTAAATTTATTAAAAAGGAAAAACCTGGAGTCGCCTTTAAGTTCTTTTCATATTCTCTAAACATGAAAAACCACCAAGTTTTCCTTCTTTGGACTCGTTAAAAATTATATAGTAAAGGACCCATATGGAAACGAACCCTTACTTCTTCCTGTTCGTTAAACAAAGGAAGAGGAACTTACCGAAGGTGATTTCTATTGAGCATGTGTTACCCTACTCGAGCTCGTTAAATTAAAAAGAGGTACTCATCTATCTGGGTGGGGGAAACAAAACTGAAGGAAGTGGGTCAATTTTTTTGAGAATCCTTTATGGCATCTTTTGTCACCCTTGAACATGGCACCTGTTTGCATCTCATCTTACAGTTGGGTAATCTTCTTGTCTTTGAGTCATACCAATTCCATGTTTCACCATAATTTTTCGTCCATTCAAAGAGTTCTATTATTGTCATCATTACATTTTGGTACTCGTCGAGTCAATGTTGCTAAGTCAGTTGTCATGCCTCATCATGTTCAAGGGAAGTTTCACTTCAAACCATCCATATGAAATATTATTAGTTTCCATTTCATATTTCAGTCCATATTAATTTAATTCACCATATTACATCACTGTCCTATGTCAGTTTCATGTCATTGATGGGTGATACATCAAGGCCCTCCTTCGATGAGTCTTTTCCTGTCGAATTCAACACATCATCCGGGAATTAGACTTAGAAACCAGTTAGTACCTTGGGACCTACATGCCTTAATGGCAGGCCTCCTTGCCTCCAAAAATAGGTTTACATCATTGACCTCTAATTAGATGATTCCATGAATGTTTGACTTCATCTCATTTATTCACATTCGTTGCATTGTACTAGGGTACCTTGGGAGTCATTGACATCATTGGTGATTTCCCTTGCACTTGCTAACGGTTTACCTCAATGACTAGTAATCAAGTGGTTTCTACCATGTTATACATCAAAACATCTATTCACATGGCTAGATTCATACCACATCGGGATCGGTAAGATGACCTTGGGTTGAGTGTTCACTCTGATATCTACTTTACCCAAGCTACGAAAGGAGATCATTTGAACATATTGATTTATATATTGTCACATATATCCACATTGTATTGGTTTGTGGATATGTTTTATCATCTCATAGCTCCACCGTGTATTTTTCATGGCTACGATCAGTTCATGTAATGGAGGTATGCATCCACATTGTATCTTTGGTGGCCATATCCTTAGTCAATATTTTTCATGGATCCACAGTGTATTGGTCGACAGCCATGCTTTGAGTCATATCGTATTCTGAGCATAGGTATCCCTGCCTTGAAAATGGAACATCTATTAATATCTTTTTATGGTTGTTTGCAGCTTCTTCCAGGTTCTTCAACTCCACACCCTTGCATTAAATATTTGTAAAGTGTTTCAACCATAATTCTCTCTTCTGACCTCACACTTTAGGGGGCATTCTATTACACATGAAATTTGCACACCTAGGTACCTCGCCCTAAGTGTCATAAAGTGTCATATAAGTGTCTCACACACATAGACGCGATGGAATAACCTATGTCACAATCCCTAGTCAATGTGGAGGAGGGATATATTACATGAAGGCCAAAATACCAAGTGCACATGAATTATTATTAATATTAATGAAAAATAAATTAATTAAGTGTGAGAATCAAGTGCACAAGAACTATTATTAATATTCATGAAAAATAAAGTAATTAAGTGTGAGAATCCACCTCACACTTGGTTTCCTATTTTTTAGGGAAGGTGGAGGATCTCATGGATGGTTGAAATATTTCCTCCTTAAAATCCTTGAGAAATATCTCCTCCCTAAAATCCTTAAGAAATATTTTCTCCCTAAATATCTTAGAGATCCCTTTTTTAGTGGATCTGATGAGAGATCCTCTCCATGGTGGTTAAGCCTCCAAATCCTATATAATGAGGGATTTCCATGGAAGAGGGGAGGCATGGAGAAGTTAAAATATACAAAACTTATGATCTCATAAGGAAGGAAGAAATTGGAGGTATCAAACTTATGGTATTGGGAGATTTGTGCAAGGGCTGGACGAGGAGGACTTGGAGAGGTTGTTGTGATTTCATCAATGGTTTGTAAGTATCTCTTCCGAGTCCTCATTAATACATGTGCTTGGCCTATTTCCTTCAAGTTGGTGTACATTTTCATGGGCTTGTCTCTTTGTATAAATCTAGTTTTAAACTAATCATGGTAGAATAGGAAGTATGCTTTGTCTTCGTGGTTTATTGGATTGCAGGAATTGTTGAAAGGATTGGGGATCAAGGCTCAACTTGGACTGAGCAAGGAAAAACTTTGAAAAAAGGTACTATTACTTTCTTCCTCTTCTCTATTGATTAGCTTATCTATGTTTAAAGGAAATTTAGTGTTCAACGTTAGCACTTTTCTATCTTAGTCATAGGGGTCTAAGATCTAAGAGGGAATTCACCTATCCGCGGGGAGATTTTCATAAAACACCTATTCACTTTGGGACTTCTGGACTTTGACCAGCCCACTCTCCTATGCACACATAAGAGTTAATGTTTATGCACTTTACCTTAGATCGGATGGTTGTCGATCCTCTGCACTCAGATCCAATGGATGGGATCCGTTCTTCTCCTATGCACTCTCCTTGGTTCACTAGACATAGATATGATGGTCTAGGCTCCTTTCCTCAACCGATCTGATGGTTGTTGTCACTCCTCCTAATATTTTGAATTCTTCCGACTTGGAATATTTTTTTTAGTGTTCAAAGGTTTCGACCTTTGAACTTTCTCCTGTGGACCCAACTATCTGGATCTCTCTTTACACTTTTGAATGCGTTATCCCTTCTGAGATTTAGGACTTCGAATAATTATATCTCCTAAGAGATCCTTGCATTATCTCTTCTAAGATTTTAGATTTACTCAGTATACTAAGGGTCTCAGCCCTTCTGTTTCATTTTGAAGGAAAACTATGTGCCCTCTTGGAAACCTTCCGCTCAATGCACACCTTGCAGAGATTTTCTACAGAGTGTTCAACAACTCTGTGAGTATATTTCTCTGATACTCTTCTCCCTGAACTCAAAAAATGTTTCTCTCTGTACAAACTTGCACATGCTCGATGCCCACCTAGAAGAGATCTACAAAGTTATCAGTAACTCTGGTTCTTTCTAAACTCAACACAGATTTCTTCCTGTGCACTCCTTGTACTTCTACTGATGAAGGTTAAATGTTATCTCTCCTGAGCTTCTCTGAGGTTAACTCACCTTTGTCATCGCACTCCTTGCGGACAATGTGCACTCCTTGCACTCAAAAATCAAAGAAGAGAAACAATTGAAACCTATAAAATACTTCACCAATTCATACATTCAAACCATGAATGAGATATAAATTCATAACAATAAACACAAATACATAAACACACCATATGCAGGAAAAATGCTTTTCTCTTATCTCTGTGTGTACAAAAATTGGACTGCGACAGTGTCCCAGTTCTCTCAAGCTCTCCTAATCTAACTCTATCCTGAGTTATTCTTCTGCTATCAGACCTCCCTCGAGTTCTGCTTCTCCTATCCGAACTCTCTATAAATATCTCTCTCTCTCTCTATCTGTCTTTTACAAAAGAGGGCTCTACGAGCTTATCCTCTCCACCACCTTAGCATTATCATTGTCTCAGTTATGACACCATACTTCCTATGACTCATTAGATAAATGTTTATCCAGAACTGACTACGATATGGACCTACTACAGGAAACCATTTAAGGAAACCCTATCCACTACTTGTACAAAGGTAAGGCTTAGAATTTATNCATCAACATGCATTTTAGAGAAGGAGAGGCAATGAACCTCCCATTTTTAAATGCATGTTGATGTGATGGAATGCTGGCTCATTGCTGAGGTGGAGCGATGCTCTTGCATCATACTCCACTTCTATGAAACATTCTTGAGCTCCTGCTCATGACCTTCCCAACTCTATTGAAATCCACCTGGATCCCAAACTCTCTTTTAGAGTTGTCCTCTTACTCCTCTCTAGCTATGCCGATGTTGTTGTTGTTCCTGCTGCTTCTTATTTTGTTTCTTCCCTACTGTTGTTGTAGATTCTCCTCTATTCATCTTACATTTGTTGACTACTCCTTGTGTTGACCTCAAAATCAACTTCCTTATTGCCTCTATCACCCTGTCCAACTACTCTAGTGGCTGGCTCTTCTTATGAAGTCTTATCGGCTACAAGTCTTCCTTATCAATGGGTAGATCATCTCGATACCCCATATCATTTTATTATTCTTTTGTGGCATTATCTTGCCACTCTACTGTAAGCTCCAGTTCTGTAGTCTCATCACTAAGCTGATCCTCAGCTTCCTCCTCTGAGAAATTAACTTCTGTCATCTCCTCTTGCGTTGGTTCGACTCGAGCTTCCTCCAACTTGACCTGTCGGATGTGCAATATTTGCACCATTACCCTTCTCTCTAGGTCTTCCAATTCCTCATATCGCTCACCAAAATCCATGTTGTTTGTTTCCTCCTATGCTGCAGAATTCAGTGCTACAATGATCTACTGTTCAACTTCGTGGTTGAAAATTTTGAGCAACTCAGATGAATGCTCTTCTCCTTCTATTGGGGTAGACATCAATGTCTGATCCATTTATTCCTCTTTGAAAATTTCTATTGGTTGTATTTCTTCTTCTATTGTTGCACCTTCATCATGTGCACTGGCCTCTACTTGGTTGTTTGGTAGGAATGTCTTGATCCCTCCAATAATCAGAATGCTCCTCTAATCCTCCTCTTTGATGGTGGAAGTATTTAAATTCCCATCATCTTCATTCACATGGTCTACAAATCCACATGAATATTCACCTATCAGTCCTTCTGGCTGACATGAAATGACTTCTAAGCTCCTGAGACTTTCTGACAAACTCATTTCTTTCCCCCTACCCACCTGGAAATTTGGGAATTCTTTTCTACCCACCTGGCAGTCTATGAGATCAATCGATCCCATATCATTTCCCACCTGGAAATTTGTACTTTTTGTTGAAAAGTTAACAAGAAACATGTGTCTAATTTACTTTCCCCTTAATTAAATTAGACAATAAATATTAATCTATTATCTCATTCATAACTGAGTGATTTGGAATTGTAACAGAATTATAAGTGTAGTTGAGTGAGTTAATATCAGTTGTACTAGTTGTAACTAAACATGCACTAGTGAGAGTTCAGTTAATTAATGAACTCACATGCAACTGAAGATTCACCACGGTTAACTACATGCATGTCAGTTCCAATGGAGATCCAGTTGAGATAACAGGTGAAAGGGACAGTTTGGCTATCAGTTGTGATTTGTTCACACATGCAGTGGATATGCTTATGAGAATGTGCAAGTATTCATTCGATTCATTGTGAGAATTCAGATTGCAGAGTTTGTGCAGAGGAGGCAGGTTGTCTGAACACAGGAATTGGTGCATGTATTTGCTAATTTGTGTATGACAGTGTGAGACGATTGTATTGTACTGAGAGCTCTTGGATTAGAGTTTTGTATGAGATTGTTTCATAATTCATGATATACATAATATATGATAGTGGGGTTTTTAGCTTTACTCTTTCCCAGTAAAACTTATGTGTTGTGTGTTATTGATATTTCACTTTGTGCATTATGGTTGTGATCGTGGTTTCATTTCTTCCGCAAAAGTAATAGGAGAAGCGATTCCGTATTTAACAGTAGCAGAACTTGTTAGATCAGGAGAATCGCAGGAATACATTAATTTGTATCGAAATTTCTACACTTTCATCAATGCTCCTCTAACAGTATATGAGACCTTCCATTGATCACTTTCCATTGCCCACCTGACAACTTGAAAGTCCATTTCTACCCACCTCGTAGTTTATGAGATCCTTAACTGATCTCACCTCCTCCTCATCACTGAGGTGTCTCCCAATTTCTAGTTGACAGATGTAAACCATATCCTCCTCTGTGTCACTGAGGTTTTTACAATGCCTCAGCCACCTTTTCAACCCTTTTTGCTTCTTTCAGGCCAACAAATTTTTGACAAGCCATTTTACCTTCCTGTTAAGAGGACATTCGTACCTCCAATGTAGCTTTTCCTCCTGTTGCATCCTTAATGCTAGTTGTTCCATCCTTGCTCTTATCTCATTAATCTCCAGATCCATCTCTGGATTTGATTTCGTCTTACAGCCTTCTATTTGACCACGTTCATAGCCTTCAATAGCCATTTTCACATTCTACCTGCCCTCTTGGAAGGCTATGGATTACTCTACATTCGAGAGCATATCCATATTCTTTTACAACTCGCCTGGTTGTTTAAATGTTTTCTATTATGCAGATGCAACAACCGTCTCACAGAGCATCAGTACTCTGCCTTCCTTTCACCTGTTGTCTACAGGAAAATTTGAACCTCAGATATCATCTAATGTTACCAGACTATCTCCTTTCACCATCTCCCTCTTTCTCTTTCACCTGAAATATACAGACGAAATTCAAGATTTGATACCACCTGGTATCAGAGTATCTCTTATCACCATCTCTCCCTTTGCCTATTGTCTACAAGAAAAAATTATGGCTCTAATACCACCTGATGCATCCCCCCTACCCTCTTGGGGTTTGTGACCTCCCGGTCTAGGATATTTCTAATTTTTTGTCGAATTGACTCTTCGAGAGCTTGATTGAACCCAAATCAATTATACACAGGCCCTCTTTTTTCCTAAAGCATAGGTCCTGTGATACCCGTGACCTCTGTTTGCATGCTCGGGCCACTCTTCACTTTGCGGGTGCTAGCCCCTTTTTCATATGTCCCTGGTCTATGACCGTATGGAATTATGCGATAGCGGGCACAAGAAAGAGTGGTTTTAGACCAACCCGCTTTTCACCCTGCACTTTACCTCTAGCTACCATGTATCTCTTTATCCAAACCGTGGTATAAATTGCAGCCCACTCAAGAAAAATTAAAACTCAAGCAAGCCCTGGCCCCGCAATCCTTCTTATCCGTTGATATCTTTTGCCTCGACGATGAGCCATGATCAACGATTGTGCTTTATCCTCCTATTCTTGCCTTCTTTCCTCCTTCCACGCATGATCCCATATCTCCACAATCTTTTGACACGTAGCTCCCTCCCAAATTAACGAATGTTGTTGATTCTGGGTTTCTGGCCTTCGGGAGTTTCAAATCTCAACCATCTACTTTCCTCTGCATGACAATCTTTCGGAGTCGAAGAGATTTTGACACATGTCCCTTTAAATATGTGGCCAGGATCTCCTCCATGAATTTGGGCTTCGGGAATCTCAATTCTCAAACCTATGCTACCTCTGACTGGGTATCTCTCGGAGTGGAATATCTATTGACACATATCCCCCGCAATCAATGGTTGTTCTCCTGATTTGGGACTTTGGTCTCCTCAACGAGATCAATGGTCCTATGATTCCATCCTTGATCAACAATTGATATCTCTTCCGTGTCTTCGGACTTTCCTCCCCCCCTGCTTTCCTCCGGAATTCTAGATATAGCACCACATGTCCACCTTCACATCAACGGTTGTCGTCACTTTGGATTTCCGGGCTTTGAAAATATCAAATGTCAAACCTTGCCTTCCTTTGTACGTCAAACTTCCAGAGTTTCTAATCCACTGACGCGTGTCCACCCTGGATCAATGACTGTGATCCCTTCTCATCTCCTATGATCTGACGATTATGAATTAATTTGGGGATTCACCCGAAGTTCATAGATTTAAACCATGTCTCCTCTAGATCAGACGACCCAGATTCACTTCGGGTCTTCGAGTTTCGGAAGTTTCAATTTTCAACTGAAACTCAAATGCAACTTACCCAAAACCTATGATCTGCCACCATGTGTCCCTCTCAATATAATGGTCCGGATCTCTTCGGCTCTTCAGTGCTTTGGTGCTTCGGCTCTTTGGGCTTCAGAAATCTCAGTTCTCAGCCAAAACTCTGCTACAATTTACCCGGAGCTCGGGATCTGTTGACAAGTGTCTCCTTGCATATCGAGGACTCTCGGCTCTTCAGCTATTTGGGTGTCGAGATTTTCAACTTCTATGCACTCGTTCCTCCCCAAGTACTTTCACCTGAAACTCTGACCTTCCGCCACCTATCACCCTCGACGATGGACGATCCCTATTCACTTCGGGACTTTGGGACTTTGACTAGTCCACTCTCCTATGTGCACATAAGAGTTAATGTTTGTGCACTTTACCTTATATCGGATGGATTTCGATCCTCTGCACTCAGATCCAACGGATGGGATGCATTCATCTCCTCTGTGCTCTCCTTGGTTCATTGCACATAGATCTGATGGTCCAGGCTCCTTTCCTCAACCGATCTGGCAGTTGTTGTCACTCCTCCTCTTGATATTTTGACTTCTTCCGACTTGGAATATTTTTCTTAGTGGTCAAAGGTTTCAGCCTTTGAACTTTCTCCTTCGGACCCGACTATCTGGATCTCACTTTATGCTTTTGAATGCGTTATCCCTTCTGATATTTAGGACTTGGAAAAAGTTCATCTCCTATGTGCTCCTTGCATTATCTCTTCTAATCTTTTATATTTACTCAGTCTCCTAAGGGTCTCGGACCTTCTATTTCCTTTCAAAGGAAAACTTCGTTCCCTCCTAGAAACCTTCTGCTTAATGCACACCTTGTTGTTGTTGGGGAAAAACACCCTACAGACTAGCAAATAGAGTTCAGACTTTGCATGCAGATATGACCGAATAGAAATTACTTTCTACCTACATCCCTAGATTTAAATTCCCTTTTCTTAGTAAATGCATGGAAAGATCCACCTACCTTGTTACCAGTGTTTGATGTCGATCCTCCATTGTGCTTGATTACTTGTTTGCAATACTCCTTCCAAAGCCGACCTGCATTCAAGACAAGAAACAACTATGCATGCATACTACTTATATACTCACGGGTTAGAAATCAAACATAAAATAATCAAACCATAAAAAGTTCATGAATTGGGACGGGAAAATAATTCTCTTTATTACTTAAAATGAATCAACTTTACAAAAGCTGAGACCAGCCACCGCTCCTTGAACCTAATCCTGGGCTCCTCTTCTTCTGTCCCTCAACTGCTTTGCTTTAAATCTCCTTTGGCATAGGAAAGGCTAAAGGGTTGGGACAATGGAATACATAAATGGGCAGAGTTTCTTTGCTATATTCTTCCTCTTCCAAATGGTACCCCTACCCCTTCTTTTATAGGATAGAAGGAGCTAGGTATTTGGACGAACCCTCGGCCATGCATGGCTAGGAGTTTCAGTTAACTCACCCATATCTTTTTGTTTCGTCGGCAACTTTCCTTTTTTCATTCTTTTGTCGATCCACGTGGGCTGTTTTGGGTCAGCTAGTGTGTACACGCGTGCAGTAATGGGTTAGGGTGCATGGGCCTTTACACAAGAGGATTTTTAAAGAGTTGTTCAGCAGATTTTTTGCAAAGAAGGGATATGAGTTGGCCTGATGCCAGGTAAGCATGTGTGGTGCAATTTAGGGTTATAACAGATGCCCCCTAATGTGTGAGGTCAGAAGAGCACTTGATGGACGAAATACATTACCAATCTTTACTGATGTGCCGAATGATTGAGCCCAAGGATCAGGAACCAGGAGGTGTTGTCTACAAAATAACAAATGTCTCACTGAGGCGGGCATACCCATGCTCGGGATAAAAACAGAACCATGGCTACCAATCAAATACACTGTAGATCCATGTCAAATAACTATAAAGAGTAGCTGCGAACAATACACAGCGAAGCTACATCTCGAAATCGAAAAGATATACATATAGAGTATCCATCTTCCAGAAGCTAATTCGGCCTGATGGCTGGAGATGAGATCTTCAGAGCTCGAGATACAACTTCAAAATCTTCCAAAACTCGGGTAGGAGTGTAATATGAGTGTACGACTGCACTACCTAGAGATCTTCGATGGCTTGTCGGTCATGGACTTGATAATCTTGATGATTGGACTGAAGGCTTCAATGATTTCAAACAAGGACTTGATTGGATGTTCAGGATGGTCGGGTATACGGACAAGAGACATTTTGCAAAGGAGCCGACTCATGCTTAGTGACAAATTTCCCTTGAACAATGGCACAACAAGTGATGAGACTCAGGCAGCATGAATGTTAATCATAAGTCTACGAAGCAGGAGGCAACACAAACTCTCCATATGTTTGGAAGAATAATCAAACGGTGGAGGACACAACTCTATATAGCGAGAACAACTTCCTAAGGTTGTACTACATCCCATAGTTTGATGAAAAAACGGACAGATGTGCTTTATCCAAGGGTGACTCATTATGCTGCCAATAAAGAAAATACTTTTCCCTTCCTCTTCTTGGGGTATATTTGATTTTTTTTTTCTTTTTGATAATTTTGGAAAAATAATAAAGGAATATTACGTTACAATGGAGGAACGAGTATTGAAAACATACAAGCTCAAGGCACAAGGACAAGACTGATGTTCTGGTAAAATGATACTCAGGAAAAATCCTCCGACGACGAAAGGTGTTAAGACGTAGAAGCAAACTATCACAAGGCTGGTGGATAAGGTATGCAAATGTGGTTGATAAAACACACAATGGTAACGTCCTTCGATGTAAGTTTAACGAGCCCAAAGAAGGTAATCTTGGTAGTTTTTCATATTTAGAGAGTCTGAAAAAACATAAAAGGAGACTCCATTAGGGTACCTTTTTCGAAGATAGTCTAGTTGGTTCGAAAAAGGGATAAACTAGCACCGAGTATACATCGATTCAAATCCATTTTAACGAGTGTGACAAGAACAAGATCACTCAGCTATTTTTTCACTTTTAAGGAGTCTGAAAAAAGCTTAACTATGGACTCTGTCAGGAATATTCTTCTAGACCAATTTAACGAGTGTGAAAGAATAAGGTCACTCGGCAATCTTTTCAATTTTAGGTAGTCTAAAAAGAGCTTAACTATGGACTTTGTGGGGGTTTCTTTTTCGTAAGTTTAGTCCCTCAGGCTCGAAAAAGGAATAAAATTATACCTGAGAGTACTCTTCTAAAGAACATAAGTTCTATAGAGTATACCTTTGTTCGTATAGTTGACCATCCGGACCGAAAAAGGGGTAAACTACCGCTGGATAGACGTGACTTCAAATTTCAGTTTAACGAGCGTGAAAGGCCACAAGATTGCTCGACAATCTCTTCATGTTTAGAGGGTCTAAAAAGGGCTTAAAAGGAGACCCGTTATTTTTTGGGAGTCCTGAGGGTGAGACAAAGAGTGAAGAAGAATCATGCAAATGAGGCTCAAACTCATATTTAGGAAAGACTATAAGGACTCCCGAGCCTACAGTGTTTTTAGAGACGGCATGGACACCATAATGCAACCAGGACCTACCTAGGGAATCCATGTT
>JASDQU010437497.1:34855-46105 GCA_032191745.1 Picea mariana | reverse complement strand
TATTTATGAACCATGATCTCATGATGACATTTCTCCTTATGAATAAACCCATCCCTCTTCCTACCTAAATGTAAATGATGTTGAGAAACAATAATAGAAAGTGATTTATCTACCTCAACATACTTTCATTGTCCCATCTCTATAAAAATAAAATCTAAATGGTTATTTGCATGCCTCATGAATTCGTCCTCAAAGGTGTTTGGAGCTTGAGAATGCTTGGTACCTAAGCTCCTCAATACCCTTGGTAGGATTTTTTGCATTAATTGTGTCAAATGTGGTTGATATTTCACTTCAGGTAGATATGCATAAATTTATAAGAAATATTTACAGAGGTCTGTGTAGATCATGCACAATCCACATTCCTAAGTCACACAAATGCATAAAAAACCCACTTTACATAGTTTTGGTGCTCTGCTAAGGATGGTGTGTTATTGACATGAATTATAACTTTGTTGTATTGTATTGATGATCCTTCTAGTGGTCACGTGTATAGTTATGTGATCGTTTTTTAGGTGATAAGAAATGTCATAAGATATTGGTCAACAAGTTGAGGCCCCCAAGGCTACACAACTTCACCAAATAACCAAATTTAATTATTTATGGCCCGAATTCGACAAAAAGAGAAAGTAGTTATATGTGTATGTTTCTAAACCCTAATTGGTATTCTTAGCCTTGAATTGCTCATCTTTAACAATGCTTTTGAAGACCATGCTAAGGGGGTTTAACCATTATTTTTTTAATAATTAAAGGTTTGGGTTCATTCCATCCATAAGATATCCATTAATAGTAAGGAAATGATTCCAAAATCACACCAAAAATCTTGAGGACCTTTCCTCTTGATAGTGTAATTCATTTTCATGTACCTTTCTCACACATTAAGGAGGGTATCTACACACATCAAGGAATTCAAGGACCCATCTCAAGGAGGGGGTTTTGGAGCCCGCAAGTCTTCAACAAACTCTCTTCATAGGTGTAATCTTTAGTCATTTCTATTGGATAATGGAAGTATTATTTAATTAATTTTAAGTTTAAATTCATGTTATGGTTTATTTTCATGCTTTGTCTATTCATTTCATGAACAATGCAAGCTTAGGAATGGTAGAAATAAATTAGAGCTACGATTTCTAGTTGTTATTTCCATTTTGTTTATGTCTGATACATAACCTTCAAGTTAATATTATTTGTATCTAGCCTTGCCACAAATTATACCCAACACTTGTAGTTATATGTACATCACAAAAATAACAACCATATGTCAAATAGAACTCAAAAGTCAATACACTAAAAATATTTAGATTTCTTAGAATTGATAATGATTCGATACTTACAATTTGGTTGTATTGTCCAAAATATGAACATTTGGATGTCTTAGGGCCACTTGGTCCTATTGATTGACATTCATCTAAAATTTGTAAGGATCTAGTTTTGTTAAAGCATCCAAAAATGCAGAGGACTTTTTGGTGTTATAGATCCCTTATGGCCTTAAGATTTTTTGTTGTCATAAAAAAACATTTAAAGGAGTTATTGATGCTACATAGTACCTATGGTTTTGAGATTTGACATTGTTATCCAAAACATTCAAAGGGATTTTGGGTGTTATAGAGCACTTGTGGCCTTCAAGTTTAAATTTATTGACATTTCATCATCAAAACATTTTCAATGGTCATATTTGGCCTCTTTTGCTTAAGAAAACATCAACTATGAGCACTATAGCACTTATGATCATTATAGCTCATGGGTTAGCCATATTTGATGCCTTTTCTTAAACGTTTCCCACAAATTGACGGGTGTAATCAGTAGAGCACAGGTGTAATTTGGACATGTCATCTCATGAATACGATGAGAGTTAATGTGTATATGAACTTATACAAAATTCTTATTTTTATATGATGATTGACTCTTCCCTTGTAACAATATAAAATTACGATCATTGGATTGGATTTTTCCATCATGATTGGTAAATTCCCTTTTATTAAGCAAGTCTACAATCCTTATTTTGAAATATTAGTATTGTATCTCCATGGTGGCTTTTTTATTGGTATACCTAATGATTACGTCAACTATTCATCATATCTTCATTTTTAAGAACAATTATTCATAAGATCTTCATTTTTAAGAATAACCAATATTATTGCATGTAATGTTTGGGATGACAATTTTCCATATGTAAAACTAATTAAGCTTGATGGCACATTTTTTAAAATAATAACCATGGCATCCTCATTGTCAATTTTTGGATTATTTATCCTTACAATTTGATTCACTCCAAATTATTATAGAAATACCTACATTTTATATCTTCTAAAACCATCCAAATTGCCAACAATAAGACTAGCATTTTTCACCCCATCTCCATAATCATGTCTTATGCATATTTTGCAATTCCCTTTAATAAATTTTGTTTGATCCTAAATTATTTTGCAAAAGAAATCAATGAGGAGGATCACACATGTAAACTCTGCAGCACTTTTGATGCCAAGAGCACTCCCTAAATTTAATTTGTATTGAGGGTGTTAGCATTAGAAGTTGACTCCTGACTGCTAAAGAGTCAAGCCTAGCATACCTTGATTTAATTGGTTTTAGGAAAACTTAGAGAGTGGTAGGATCATCATGAAGGCAGTGAGATGACTAGAAATCAGTATTTGTCCATTGGACATGGGGTCCATTAAAAAAAACAACCCTGTCTCAACATTCTATGGGCAATAGGTCAAGCTAAAAAAACTTAGATCAGCTCCAAGACTATAGAGAAATGGAATGAGGTAATGAAGAAAACAAAACTGCAAGTTAACCAAAAACCATCTTGATCCTTAATACACTTAAAGGGAAGAATATTGAACATTCAGAAACCCTTTCTGACTGTGAATATAATAACTTGAATATTCTTATGGAAAAAATTAAAGCATAACCAATACAATAACTCTCTCAGCACATAATTTTCATATGTATATCCTATAGCAGCAGAACACATCTAAGAAGATGAAAAAGAGAAATGATAAACTGAGGATATAGGAAACAAACTGATTATCAACTTTTTTATCAGTTGAAATCTTTACATGGAAGTCTTGACAGGATCTTCAAAATAGTACATAGGTTGTTTACCTTCTGCAGCTCTCCCTTAGTCCCTCGGACTAAATCCTCACCCTTTACCATATGATTTTACATGAGATTTATAGATCTATGAGGTAACAATTAGATCCTCCAAGTTTGGATCTAATCTACTCAAAATAGACATAGATGACACCTCCTAGGGTCGAATTTTCACTTAGTCAAATCAACAAGATTAAAACAAATCTGGAAAATCAATCCCATACCTAAAATCTAGGGTTTGAAATTTAAAGCATTAAATAAATTCAAATCAGATCAAATATTTGAGGCTTTTTAGCAAAAATAACCTCCTTGAACATCCATTTGTCCTATTGACTTGACACCTCCTCTTGACATGTGTGGAATCAAACTATGGGTTAATTGTCTCATTTCATAGCATAKGGYGAATGTCTAAAAAATGAGTTCTAAAGATCTACTTGTATATCCCAAAACATTACACTTGTGTAAAAAATGAGGGAGGTTTTTRTATATGAGCTTGTKCTTGAGAAAAAAATATTTCATTTTTTCAAAATACCTCTCCATCTCCTTGTAAYCTATGCCCAAAAATGATGACTAAAATAGGAAAATTMTTTTATTTTYAAATCTGAAAATGAGTTGCAAATATTTACTTGTATCACGAGAACAATGACACCTGTGTGAAACATTAGGGAGTTTTTTGTATAAGATATTTTTCTTGAGAAAAATCTCTTTCAATTTTTCAAAATACCTCTCAATATMCTTGTAATATGTGCCAAAAAATGATGACTAAAACAGGAAAATTCATGTATTTTCAAATCTAAAAAATGAGTTGTAAASATCTTCTTGTATCTCTCGAACAATGACACATGTGTAAAAACGGAGAGAGGATTTTGTAGAAGAGATTGCTTTTAAAAAAGGCCTCTTTTGGTTTTCACAAATTCCTCKCCATTTAGTCAGAGACTGAGTTTGAACTTGATTGCAAAAAMAATCATTTCCAAAAAATCCATTGTTTTTTGTTTTCTCCTTTTTCATACAAGACTGCTCCAAAAATATTTTATGAAGATAAMAAAAGGTGTCTTATGKGTATTTTAGGGTTTTGAATAGTGTCATTATCATGTTTCACCATCATCCATCACAAAAAACTCAGCATCATGTCATTTGTTGAAAAACAAGCTTCTATTGGTGTTCCTGTAGCGCCTACATATTTCCTGTGTGGAGAGTTGCGGGAACTTCCTGTAGCGCCCTAAAAAAACTATATTTTGGCAATTTTTTAGATGGAATTGACTTGAAAAAATAGCTTTCAAACTTTTTTAATTATGAGACAATCATTATGAACATGTTCATAACTCCTCTTATCCCCTCTTACAAGACTAAATATCTCTCATTCTTAACAACATAACATTATTTTGACCCCCATGATAAAGAGTTTGAACCTTTAATAAAATATGACGAGGATTTATAACCTATACAAAAAATTTGTAATGAATAAAGTAAAGGGTGAGAGATAAAACTTTGTAGAACATAAGAGGTGATAACATAGGCTCCATGTGGGATGGAGTTCTCTCTATGAAACTCCAAGAACTTTGGCAGACCTATGCCTTAGATCCACTGGGATTTCTTCCATATTTATTCTAGAAAAGGTAACTGCTCAGCTTTTGAATTCTAGCAAAACTTTACTCAAAGCACATCAACTTGAAAACTTAAAAATGAACTCTAAAAAGAAGAAACAAAAGTTGTTGTAGTGCTCTATTGGGCTATGGAGTCATTCACCTCTTTCCAAACTTCTACAATTGTCCACTACCATACCTCCAACTCCACAACTTATCCAAGAAAATTGAAAGAACTGTTGAAAACAAACATACTGATGCAATCCAAATGCTCAGGAAGGGAGCTTATTATCTACGTACCCTACTCTAACCAACTCCTCTACTCAATTATGTAATAACAAACTTCCAGAAGAACCATTCAAGTAACTGATTAATTAATGAAACTCTTTGTATATGCTTCAGCAAAATGAAGTCTAGAACAAGAATCAACACTTTATCACAAATCTGATCTTTAGGTTTATAGTGAAACAAGGGCTGTAACTTTGAACCTATGAACTCCTCCATATAGATAGCCATCAGATCATAAAGAATGAAAGAAATAGAATTTTGACAATAAGAGGTTACATTTTTTTACTGTTCTAAATGAATGGATTGTCTGCGAGAATCCTCTACTCCATGAATGATACCAAGTTCTTTCTCATGATATGGTGAATTTAAAGAAGAAAAACTGAAATTTTCAATAATGTCAATCCCAACCTGCTCAATGTCTTCTAGAGAGGTTGGATTATAGATGTCAAACATGAGCTTGCTAATTTCCAGAAACAGATTTTCAACAACTGGTGTAGAAGAAAGCTTAGTGATCTATTTATGAACTTCTTGCTTGTCTCCTTTGCTTCCTACTTCAAATTCTGATATAAAATTGTTATCTGTTGTTTCATTGCACCCAGAAACTTTAGAGATAAGGGAAGTAACCTATTCTTGATCTTCAACATCACTATCTCTAATCACTTCATGATCAACCTAATAAACACAATCAACTCTTGGCTCGTAACTAGAAAAATAGTTAATTGTATTTGTAAATTCACCGTGCTGGTATAATTTATGAGCATATAAATCTCCATTCTCATTAGTAGAAAAATCATATTTAACAATTTCAAGACCTAAAAAATAATTGAAATATGAAAATGATGCAAAAAGTTGTCCCAAATCTTTTTTTTGTTCATAAACATCCTCATACCCATATCCTTTTTCCATTTGGTCTTCTTCCAAATCTGATTTGTGTTGCTCATAAGCTTTACTTTGTTTTAAAATTTCATCCCAAAACTCCTTTGGCAGCCTCCCACAGGCTTGAAAATTCTCCTCGATCTCCTTAGCGTTAGTAAAACTTTGTTCAAGGGATGAGGATTTGCTCTCTCTGAGATAAAGGAAAGAATCGGGATGTTGAGCTAGCATATAATACACCATGGCATCAGTTTCAGAAGGTCGAATCTCAAAAGGCATACTACAATAAAAACTATGAAGCCTCTTGTTGAATGTAGAAAGGGCTTCGTCCTTCCCTCTTCTCATATGATTAAGTTCGATCATATACTGATCAATAGATTTTTTTTCACCCCAATATCTCAGGAATACATTATGAAAATCAGTCCACAAACAAATAGAATAAGCCTTTAGATTTCTAAACCATAAAGAAACATCCCCGACCAAGGATTTAGAAAATAACCTTAAGATAACATCCTCATGCATGATTTCAAAATTATCAACGAAATCCTCAAAATCTTCCATGTGCATATCAGCTGCAATATGATTGTCTCCTTTAAACACAGGAAGGCATTCAAAGAACATGTGAGGGTAAGCATTTAGGATAGGAGACAGCTTGAGAGGTTTAAAAAATTATCTGATTCTTAATTGAACTTCAAAAGGTTGAACACAAAGGTCAAATAGTTGATTGCAAGGTTCAATAGGGACCTCATAAGGTATATCAACTTCATAATCCACAGGTTTACAATATGAGTCAACTTAAGGAGAAATTGAAACATAGACCTCATATTTTTCAATAGGTTCACATGATGGGATTAAATCAAGGTAAATAGTGCATGAAGAGGGAAGATATTCATTACCCAGGGGAGAATATGCATTTGAAGGCTTACAGTCATCTAAATAAATAAAAAATAGGATGATCCTCTTTACATGCAAAGGGAAATACATGAACGAGTTTCTAAAGAAGAACAAAAGTTCATGAAGAAGGCCAATGAGCTTATACATGGTTTTTCCCTTTCATCCTTTCATTTTTATGTCCATAGGATTATTCCTCCAGTGGAGTATTAGATTGTGGAGTCGCCAGGTGAAAGAGTATGCATTTTGTACATGTCCAGCTTCAGTCCACCATCTAAAGATAGATCTAATAAATGTCATTCTCCCAAGTAATATTACTTCATTTCCGTCTGCGACAACAACGCCAAAAGATGTTAGCACTAGAAGTTGACTCTTGACTGCTAAAGATTCAAGCCTAGCACACCTTGATTTAATTGGTTTTAGGAAAACTTAGAGAGTGGTAGGATCAACATGAAGGCAGTGACATGACTGCAAATTAGTAGTTGTCCATTAGGTATGGAGTCCATTAAAAACAATAACCCTGTCACAACATTCTATGGGCAACATGTCAAGCTAACAAAACTTAGATAAGCTACAAGGCTATAGATAAATGGAATGAGGAAATGAATAAAAAAAAACTACAAGTTAAACAAAAACCATCATGATCCTTGATACACTTACAGGGAAGAATACTCAACATTCAGAAACCCTTTCTAACCGTGAATATAAGAACTTGAATATGTCTGTGGAAAAACTTAAACAATAACCAATACAATAACTCTCTCAACACAGAATTTACATATGTATATCCGATAGGAACAAAAAAAATCTAAGCAGATGAAAAAGAGAAATGATAAATTGAGGATATATGAAACAAAATGATCATGAACTTTGTTATCGGTTGAAATCTTTACATAGAAGTCTTGACAGGATCTTCAAAATATTACATAGGTTGTTTACCTTCTGCAGCTCTCTCTCAGTCCCTTGGACTGAATCCTCCCCCTTTACCATATGATTTTACATGAGATTTATATATATATGAGGTAAAAACTAGATCCTCCAAGTTTGGATCTAATGTACTCAAAATAGACATAGATGACACCTCCTAGGGTCGATTTTTCACTTAGTCAAATCAACAAGATTACAAAAAATCTGGAAAATCAGTCCCATACCTAAAATCTAGGGTTTGAAATATAGAGCATTAAATACATTCAAATCAGATCAAATCTTTGAGGATTTTTAGCAAAAATATTCTCCTTGAACATCCATGTTTCCTCTTGACTTGAAACCTCCTCTAGGCACTTGTGGAATCGAACTAAGGGATAATTGTCCCATTTCACAGTATATGGCGATTTTTTAAAAAATGAACTGTAAATATGTACTTGTATATCCAAAACCATGACACCAATGTAAAACTTGAGGGATTTTTTGTATATGATATTGTTCTTGAGAAAAACCTCTTTCCATTTTTAAAAATACCTCTCCATCTCCTCGTAATCTATGCCCAAAAATGATGACTAAAACAGGAAAATTCATGTATTTTCAAATATAAAAAATGAGTTGTAAAGATGTGCTTGTATCTCCCGAACAATGACACATGCGTGAAAACTAAGGGAGGTTTTGTATATGAGTTTGTTCTTTAGAAAAAACATCTTTCCTTTTTTCAAAATACCTCTACAACTCCTCATAACCTATTCCCAAAAATGATGACTAAAACATGAAAATTCTTGTATTTTGAAATCTGAAAAAATGAGTTGTAAAGATCTTCGTGTATCTCCTGAGCAGTGACACCTGTGTAAAAAAAAAGAGAGGATTTTTTATAAGATATCATGTTTAAGAAACAAATCTTTTGGTTTTCACAAATTCCTCTCCATTTGGTCAGAGATTGAGTTTGAACTTGACCGCAAAAACAATCATTTCCAGAAAATCCTTTTTTTTTCTATTTTCTCCTTTTTCATACAAGACTACTCCAAAAAAAAATTATGAATATAAAAAAAATTGTCTTATGTGTATTTAAGGGTGAGGAATAGTTTCATTATCATGTTTCACCATCAACCATAAAAAAAAAAAACTCAACATCGTGTCATTTGTTGAAAAATAGGCTGCTACAGATGTTCATGTAGGGCTTGCATATTTCATGTGTGGAGAGATGCGGGAACTTCCTATAGTGCCCTGAAAAAACTATCTTTTGACATTTTTTTCGATGGAATTGACTTGAAAAATAGTTTTCAAACTTTTTTAATTATGAGACAATGATTATAAACATGTGCATAACTCCTCCTATCCCCGCTTAGAAGACTAAATGTCTCTCATTCCTAACAACATAACTTTATTTTGACCCCCATGATAAAGATTTTGAACATTTAACAAAACATGATGAGGATTTATAGCTTATACAAAAAAATTGTAATGAAGAAAGTAAGGGGTGAGAGATAAAACTTTGTAGAACATAAGAGGTGATAATAGGAGGTGCCCACCAATATAGAGAATTTGGAAGTGAATTACATAATTATATCCGAAAGAGAGTATGTAAAACTTATCATTAATTTGATTATAATATTATCAAATTTAGTCAAATATAATCTAAGATAAGTTAATTATTTTTTAAGAAAACCAACTTTAAAACATTAGTACCTTTTCACACAAGCTTTACACCCTCCAAAATTTAAACCTCAACTAGTAACATGATGAAATTCCATTCAAACATTCCATTATAATATTCCATTGTAATGTTTGGTATTTTATTATATATAGCTACACTATATCAAATTTGAAGGATTGATTATAATTTTAGTTAGAAGGTTATATATTCATAATCCCTTTCATGATGAAAAGATTTCAAAAAAATCGCATTTTAATTGACAACAATAAATTAACTACACATTTCATTAAAAAACAAGTGTTAAATAAAATAGTATATATTTCCAATCTAATTTGTGCTTAGTAAAGGAATCAATGAATCCAAAATATGACCTTAACATTCACAAAGATTCCTACAAAGTATCACCTTAACATTCTCAAAGTTGGGTGCAAAATATCAAATATATTTTTCCACACCAAAAATAAATTAAAGATAAAACATAAGCAAAAATGAAAGTGCATGTTTCCAATATTAAACAAATCATTTTAACACTTTTTTTTTTTTCATCCTTCTTCACACTGGTTTAGAGTATTACACATGGGGATTATAACAACATTATTTAATCAAATTTTAAAATGTAAATGCACATAACAACAAACTTTGTAAATTGTATTAATTATTTTCAAAATGAAATATAGTACATTTTGTCCACATAACAAAGGTATACTGACCCATTTGAAGGAAAACAAACAAGTTTATCCCACTTCCTCTGTAAATGTGTTTCAACATAAACCAAAAATAAAAGGTCTATGGCTAGTAAACAAGGCTCCCAACAAACTCTTACAACTAATCTAGACTTGGTATAAATGTTTAGTATCGTAATGCTAGATTCATAGAGTCAAATTCATCCCTTAAACAACTCCACTATTCACAAGAATGATAAATGGGATGTCCATATTAGAGAAAGTCTCAACAATACCACAATAATATGGAAATAAAACCAATTTAACTCTAAGAAGCATATCCCCTTTTACTATAACTTTGACCATGACTTAAAAATGGGTAGCCTCCTATTGACAGGCCAGAATGACTCATTCAATTAGATGAGGGAAAACACCCGATGGAAGGTCCCAATTAGACCCACTCTCATTTGGAATAACATTTCCGACCAGTCTTTGGCATGGTTACTGATCTAACTAATATACTAACTAAATATGAATCTGAGAACTGAAGGTTCTCAGATGAATTAAAAATGAAAATTATAACTAACTAATTATAATCTAAGATGAATGATTGTTTTTATTTTTTATTTTTTATTTTTTATTTTTTTTTTGTCTGGAGGAATCAGCAACTAGTTGGGCACGTGCTCGCGTTACAGGTGGCCGTGTTATCCAACCGCTACCACTATAACCTCCAGGTGTGCCCACATTTCCCCTTATGCGGCACACAAGGTAAGTCGGGGGAATTGAACGTGAAACCTCATGGAACTTCATTTTCATGGCACTTGCCAATTGAGTTGCCCCCCTGGGGGCTAAGATGAATGATTGTTATTCTAAGATGCAACCTCTATTTAATTCTGAGATAACCTATCCTGATTAGGAGCAAACTAACAAAGATGAGTACAATGAAATATTTATGTTACTTGCATAGAAGAAATTCATTATACATATAAAGTAAAAGTTCAATAGAATTACTAGTTAGAATCAAGTAATTGATTATTTAATTGAATTATACTCTCATTGTACTCGTTGTGAAAATCATGGTAACCGAGAATAATGAAAACATTAATTCATAAATAATTCGTAAACCAGTATTCACATACTACAGTAATAGACATGCATAAATAAAATACTGGCATTCATACATATCGACACCATAATCTCCAACCCAAATGTCTTCTAGTTCAAATCAACATGCAATTTGTCTAGCTAAATTCAGAAACCAAACGCCCTTTCAAATGGATAGTAT
>JASDQU010437496.1:24098-35545 GCA_032191745.1 Picea mariana | reverse complement strand
TTGGAAGAGGAGTATCAGGTTGTAATGGAAGGGTTGAAGCATTTTTTCTTTTGTAGGTTAGAATTTCCCTCCTCCTTAGTTCCTTCTTCTAATCATATGTCAGTTTATTTAAGGCTTGGATTCTCCCCTCTCTTTCTTCTATTCTTCTCGCTTCATTGATCTGCTCTTGAGTAACTTGTTCATCGTTGAGATTGCAAATCATGAAGTTTATATCGTTAGGATAATCTTCGTCTTTTCAGGGAAATTCATCTTCCCTGTGGGGTTCTTGGCATGGGAGACACCAAGCTTCTACATAAACTATCCCAATAGGTTTCAAAGTATCTGGGGCCTTTTCCTCTTGTTGAGGTCTTGGCTTCCAACCAGTGGCATCTCTCTGATGTCTAGAAAACTGAAGTTTGGGAGAAGATTGATTTCTTTCCATTGTAGTCATACGATTCATAAGTTGATTATGCACCTGAACAAATTGAGTTTTAATTTGGTCTATCTTCTGAGTCAGGAGAGCAATCGGATCAGGAACATTGTTGTTGGAAACCTTAGTCCTTGATTTTTTCTTGCTATGACGGTACTGAAAAGGTTCTACTTTTGCATCAAGGCTATTTTCTTCAATGTCAATATTGAACTCTTTAGCCTCTACCAATGATGTGGGCCTTTTATCTTTAATAATGTATCGAAACTTCCCTTCAAAGGCATTCATGTAAAGGAGATGAATTGATGATGTTGTGGGACGGTAATCTATTGGAATTTGATTGTACAACCTGTCAAATCTTGAAATGAATTCCTTTATCATTTCATTCTCTTTTTTCTTTATTTGATTGAACTGAGTTGCAAGTGTCCCACCATCTGCTTTTATTGACCATGTGCTTTTAAATAAGGAGGAAAAGGTATCATAGGTCATGATATGATTATCAGGGAGTCCCTTGAACCAATCAAGGGCTTCCTTAGTCAATTATGAGGCGAATAGTATCATGGCCACATCTTCATGATAAATACCTGCATTGTCCATATCTTTGCCCATGACATAAATGTGGCCTTCAGCAATTATCACATTGTTTCCCAGAAACTTAGGCAACCACTTATTGACATTTTTTGGCATCTAGTTAGGGTAACCCTGGATATTGGCCATGTTAAGGGGTTTGTAGAGGTATCTTTCCCAAGGGAAAGCCATTGGATCAACGGGATGGGATTTATGGAAAAGGGTTTTAGCAACGAGAGACTTGAGAGGAGGCCTTCTTTGGTAAACCTTAGAAGGATTGAACCTCCTAGAGGGAAAAGGTTTGGGGAAAGAAGAGTTCCATGAAGGTGGAGTTGCCAGATGAATTTAAAAATGAACTCATCAAGAAGGGTGTAAAGGGAATGTCCCTTAGGAGGAGGAGTCAGATAAGCTTAGGTAAAAGCTTTGGGATAACTTACCAAAGTGTCGTTAGGGTATGAAGAAGATTCAAAATCTTCTGTATAAATGGCGCCAAAATGTTATATCGCAAGTTGTAGCTTGGAAAAATCTTGACCCAACCATGGAACAAGTGATACAACTTGGCAATACTACACTCATTGTCACCTCGATGTAGGTCATGCACTTCAAGGGTGACTAGGTCACTCTAGGGAGGTGGTCTTGGTGACCCTAGGGGTATTGAGATGGATATGCATGGAAATGAATCCCCTATAGGTCAATTATAAGTGGAGTGAAAGGTGTAAATATATGCCTTTCAAGTCAAGTAATTGTTTCCCCACAGATATAACACTTCTCTGGATGATTGTACCTACCCGAGACACAAGAAAAGACACTTTTCAATAGTATATTTTAGTTGGATCAACAAGTTAAGCTTGTTGTCCCTAATTTGGACCAATAGATAACAGTGTATATCAGCAAGAAAAAGGTACTATAAGCTGCTCAATAAATTCTAAATATCGAGTAGAAAATGCAAGAGAAAAACTAGTAAATGACTACCTAAACTCAAGATGAAAAACTAATACTTTTAGCGTAGAAGATAAGGTTTTTGTAAACACTTGTCTACAAAAAATTATATCAGCCTAATGGCTGGAACATTCAATGTATTACATAAAGAAAATCAGCCACTGAAATATCCTCAAACTTTTCCAAAAAGTGTGCTAGGACAAGGAGAGTAAGTGTGCAAACTTTCAGCAAAAACCAATGGTTTATAAGAGAGTTATTAAAGAAAGTAAGTTAGGGTTTCTGCAGACCTAATGGTTGAACATGGAATTTTGTAACAGAAATAATAAGTAGCCCCTAGATGTGGATTCTCTAGTGGTTGTGAGGTACCCAAGGCACAAGGAAAACAATCCACTTTGCAAGAAGTAAAAATAATCGAAAATCATGTTTCTCGATGCAATATTTTATTTTTCCAATGCAACAAATCAATGACTATTGCCTTTAATATTGGGTTAATGGAGTCACAAGGAGCTTATATAATCTACCTCCTTGGGGGTGTAAGCCCTTTTAATCCACGAGGCAATTTTCTCTAAGCTAGTGTTTAATCTAAGAGGGTGTATGCCCTTATACTTCTCTTAGAAAACCCTTAATCAATGAGATCAAGAAAAAAAAATGATGAAAGCTATAGTGGGGGTGTATGCCCTTATAATTCCCACCTAGATCCTAGCATAACAATACTTGACTTGAATAAAACGATAGCAAGAGAGTAAAAACCATACCAATATCAAGAGAAATGCTAAGACAATTCACCACGAGAGCTAAAAAGCATCATCCAAAGCTAGCGCTAGGCCTTCCTCCATCGACCATTCATAAAATAGCCATAAAACAAGTGCAGAAGAGATAAAAGAGCCAAGAGGGCCGAAAATTTCATACCAAGTCTCTCACGAGAGGGAGAGTTATATCTTATGATCTCTATTTATACAAAATTTAGCTAACATAGCTTGTCCACAAATTAAGGAGTAAAACACATGATTAGGGGTCAACAGCCCTAATATTTCCCCCTTAACAAAATAATATTAAACAATTCACTTAAAATTTCATCATTTGCATAAAATAAACCCTAATTTAGAAGGACGTCACCCCTTTAGGGGACATTTTTCCACTTTGAGGAAGTCGTTGGTGTTGGAGAAGCATGGATGGGCCTACAAAGGCCATGTGTCAAGCATCTAGGAACTCATACCCGGTGAAGACCCTTCTCCACCTCAAACATCCATGTGTAAATGAGTATCACCTCACCACCAATCCCTAACCCCCCTAGGTGATGTCATGTCTCTAGAAGTGACGTTTTTCCTCTCCTAGGAAAAACATTTGGCATGTGGGGGCTAGGCTATGTTGTCCAAGTCATCTTTGAGGCCTTCCAAGTTTGATATCTCTCATCTGTCATGTAGCCCCATGGAATCCCAAGCTAGGCTTTTTCTCCAAAAATTGTCCACCGGCTAGGTCATGCAAAGACAAATGAACACGCCCTCCAAGGATCTCAAGTTATAACATCATGATAAGTTAATCCAATAAATAAATAATCCATCCAAGCATGTGCATCAAAGATCAACATATCAAACAATTAACAACTCAAAGACACTATGTGACTTGTCAAGATTAAGTATGGGAGGGTTGACGAGGTGTCTTATTGGGTAGATCTTGCCCTAGGTCAAGGAGAGATTCTAATAGGTCCCTCTATAATACATGTAAAGTGTATGAGGTGAATGGGCTCAAGACTCAATGGGCATAGGGATCATGACATACTAGGGGTCATAGTGTCTCATTCATGGGTTCCTTTGTAGAGGGTGTGTGGTACCTTCATCCGCAATGCAATTTTTCCAACCCCGTCATTTTCATTTTATCTTTCTTTCTTTATATTTTATTTCATAATAGCATAAGGAGAGATTGAAGTTCATTTCCCTGGCGTGGTGACCAAGTGGTGGCAATGTCACCCACAAATACCTAATGGAAATGAGAAGGTTGGCTCATGATGAGACCCCCTTTCTCTCAGCCATGCAACTGAGACTCACTTCCCTGGTTTGGTGACCAAATGATGGCAATGTCATACCACTAGATATCCATGGACGTGATAGGTCGACTCATGATGAGACCTCCTATCCTTCAACTAACCTTTTAAGTTTTTTTATTATATGGTGGGTCCCATTTTATTCAAAGATATGTGTTTCATTACGTTCTTGGGTGATCATTGGGTGAAGAATCTAGAAGGTTTATATAAGGATTTTCTCTTTTACCCAACACCAACCCCTTTAGGCCTTTAGGCCCTTCTTCCCATTTAATGAGGGACAACCCCTTCTTGGGTCAATACACCCTAAAATCCAAAGAGATAAGGAAATGGATGGGAATAATGATGGAAAGTGGTAAGTATGGTCAAGAACAGTACAATGGCTCATTAAGGGATTTCCCAATAGAAAACCCATACCAAAAGAAGACCACTTACTAGGGAACAATGTAAACCACCAAGGTGAAGTGGGGCAAAAGGAATAATGTCCAAGAAAATATCATGAAATCTAGAGCAATCTAAGATACAACATAATCAAATGGCTTAGATATTGAAATGATGCTCACCATAATACTCACTTAAACCTCATGGAGCAAGGCCCACTACCTTCCGGAAGCCAACTGGTGTGATGGATGCCATCTATAAACATGTGATCATCTGTGGTGGTGAGTGGGTTTTCCATTTGTGCAAAGAGTATTGTTGGTCATGTAGTCTCTCAGCACTCCATATCTGCAACCTAAGGGCCTCGAGACATCATCCCCTTAGTTATCCACAAAATCGGGATAACAGGTCCATGATCTCTATTTAAAGAGCATGGAGGATCATTTGTCGTTGATCGATTGTAAGAAACTCTCTTGTAAAATATCTCTGTAATCGGTGGTTTGTGGCCATGGCTAGGGTTTACCCTAGCTGTAGGCCGCACCAGAGTTTTTTTTTGTCGTTCTTTTATCTTCGCTCATGTATGCCTCTCACTCCAGATTGCCCCCATGCCTGTCGCATATGTCTAAATGGTGATTGGATCGATCAGTTTCAAGCCTTCATCGAATGCTCGGGTTGTTTTCCCAACTGTATTTCTTATCAACGCGATTCCCCTTTTCCTTTTGTAGATTTTAACCTTGTACAATATTTACTACAAACAAATTTTCAGTAAAAGAATAGAAAAGATACAATGGCAAATACGAACATTACACAGAGATTTTTCCCCTGGAAACCCAAACCGGGAAAACCAACATATTCTATACTCGTTCATAGTGATACATTGTTTACAATACAATATACATATAGGAGCCAGTGGCATCCAAAACCCTAACCCAATGACCTAGATTAGTCAACAACCATAATTCCTTAACCAGAAATAGAAAACCATCGGCAAAACCCCATGTGTTGAAAAACCGCCCAACGATGGACAAGAAAATCTAGGCAACACGAAAAATGAGGAAAAAATGTGGTATGTTTCCCGAGGCAAAAAAAAAATTATCAGGGACACTACCCCCGAACCCCCTTGTGCGCCTGAAGCAACGTAGACATACCCAACACCTTTTCCTTCAAGGTCGGCGGTTTTTTTTCTCTGGAGTTGGCTATGATCCCCTTGGTGCGGATCTATTCTTCTTTTGCCATTTTTGAGTTTTATGCTTGGCAGTTGCACTCTCCTAGAGAGGATATGGTCTCTCATGTTTTATTCTTGGTCTGTTGCTTTGGTTGAGGATGCTCTGTCCACACTATGTTGCCTTGCGGGGTTTTTTGATGTCGGATCTGTATATTGTGAGGTGTCGCTCTTTTGTTGATGTAGTATTTGGGTGCGCGTGGAGGTTTTTCAGATGTATTTTGTGTGGATATAGTTGATCCAGCCTTGTTGGTTCGTTCAGGGCTTAATGCAAATGTCAGGGTGGCTAGGGGGCTCTGCACTCCTCTTGGGTTCTAGTTTTTGTGGAGTGGAGGCTGGGGTTGTTGCTTCTTTTCTAGTGTTTAGGTCATAGCTTTGAGGTCCTCTCTTTCTAGGAATGCAGTGTTGGTTGAAGTCAACGCTTTGAGGTATTATTTTGGGCGTGCAGTTTTTGTCTTTCTCTTCCATGGTTGCAGGACTTCTATTTATGTTGTCACTCCGCTACTATTTCTTGGGAGGTTTTATTTGTCGCTTTGTCCTGGTCAATATGGTCTCTCATCTTGTTTTCCTTTGCTATGTATTCTTGGCTGAGTTTTGTAGCTATTACTTTTCTTGTAGTTTCATCAATGTAATGAGGAAACCTTCACTAGGATATCTTTCGCTACATCTTTCTTCATGTCAGGGTTGAAAGTTTTTATCCAGAATAAATGCATGCCTTCAACATGCATTATTCAGAATGTAATTTTTATTTCTTTTAATAAAAGTTACGCTTTTTCCTTTGGAAAAAAAATCTCTCTGTAATATTTTTTCTTTTGCATTAATAAATTGCTCCAAGTGGTTGCATTGGCTGGGGTCGTGGATGTTTCCCCATAGGGGTTTTAACACATCAAAATATCAGTTTGTTGATCTTTGATCTAGTTGTTTGAGTGGTTAATGAAGGTGTTTGTCCTCTATTGGAATACTTGTGTTGTCAAACACTCAAAGCTTCTTAGTTTGGGAAGAGGGAAGCTTGGGAAGAGAATATATTTTAGATAGCAAGAGTTGAAATTGTTGAATGAACAAAGATCAAAACCTCTCTATGTAATCAGAGATATCGTTGTCTTGAGGAAACTCCCAACTAGAGGACATTGTACAATGTTGTAATCCCCAACCTTAAATCCATCCTACATTAACTTAGTTAGATTAATAAGTCTTCCAATTAATATGAACCTAATGGCTCAATAATGTTGGAAGTTTTGTTGGAGGAGATTTAGGATAAATTTGTGGACCTAGATGATAGAATTGAAAAATGTTGTAAACCCCAACCTCAAATCCATCCCACATTAACTTAGTTAAATTGATAGGTATTTCAAGTAATTTGAACATAATGGCTCAACAATGTTGGAAGTTTTCATGGAGGAGATTTAGGATAGTTTTGTGAACTTGCATCCTAGAACTCTTATTTGTAAGTTTAAAGGAATAAGTTCCGCACCTTAGGTGATGAAGCGTAGGGATACATAAGTTTTAAAAGAAATATTTCAAGGTAGTCCACACTTTGAGCACCTAGGTAAATATTTTTCAACATGGAATTTAAAAACAAGGAAGATTTGGAGTGGGGGTTAATAGGAGGACCACAATTCTTTAAGAATGATGGCATTTCATGCAACATCGATCTTCCCTTTTATCTCCAAAATAACAAGGTTTGTTAAATTTTCAATCTATATCATACAACCTTCTTTATCAAGGAATTTTAGGTTCCAAGAGCTTGTAGTGAACATTGGCTCTATTTTTGGAATAATTTATAAATTAGACCCTATGACTTGGAATAAATAATCAAGACTGGTGGCTAGAATTTGTGTTGTGGAGACTATTTGATAAGATATAAGGTATCATATAATTCTCAAAGTATTTCCTTCTTGATAACATGCTCATATCCTCTTGTATGCTTCTAGCAATTGTCTCTGATTATAAGCCTATCTTGTTAAGCTTCTAGGAGGAACTAATTATGGGTCCATTCCTTTTCACTTCAATCCCCTTTGGCTCTAAAATCTTCAATCCTTGAAGATTATAGAGGAAGTATGGAATATATCAGTCTAGGGCTATCCATTGTCTATATCATAAATGAATATTAAGAACACCAAATAAAGGTTGAAAGCATGGGGAAAGTGTAATTCCCCCCCCGCCCGCCCTCTAAGGAAAGAGAAATTATTCAAAATAATGTAATCTCCCATTAAACCAAGATGAAGTCACAAGAGGTCATTCTAGAGATGAAATTGAAAGAAAAATAAATGACCCTTAATCTACATAAAGCATTTTAAAAGAAGGAAGAGTATTAGAGACTAAGGTCTTGTAACCTATGGCTAAGGGAAAGCAATAAAAACACTTTCTTTTTCCACAAACAAGCTAGGGCACAACAAATGAGGAATCATATTGGAAAATGGGGAACGGTCATATAGATTCCAAGACACGATCACTTCAATAACTTGTATCCATAACAACCCTCAACTGCTAATGACGGTGCTTAGGAGGTGCTACAAGCAATTCTACCTCTAGTCATGGAAGGAGGAATCATTAAGTAGCACCAAATTTTTAGACAATATTATGTTGGTTCAAGAGGTAGTTCACTCTACCAAATCCAATAATAAAAAAGGGATGGTTATCAAGTTAGATATGGTCAATGCATTTGACAAAGTTTGACACGACTTCCTCTTTGATGTCCTCGGGAGGTCTGGTTTCACCCCTCTATTTCTTAGAAAAATTAGAGTATGTATTAGATGCCCTTGGATTGCTCCTCAAGAACGATAGATCAGCCTCCTTCTTCTAAAGTTAGCAGGGTTTGCAACAAGGAGGTTTTCTTTCCTTGATAGTGTATATTATAAAAATTGAATCATTGGGTAGGACCCTTGAGCAAGAGTGAATCTCTAGAAATTTGAGTGGGATCTCCATTGTATAGGGAGTAAAATCAATAAATCAAACACAATTTGGAAATGACATGCTTCTTTGGGAGGCATTTCAATCACAATTTCCATGAGATTCAAGGTTTCTCTTGATTCTTATATGAAAGGTTCATGTGGTCTTGTAAAGAAAGAAAAAAAATTGATTTTCTGCTAGAACACTCATGTTTTTACAATACAGGAAATTGCTTGAATTATGGAATTCTCCCTATAGGCCAATGGACATATTTTAAATATTTGKGGATCCCCATCATGCTTAAGAAATMTAAGGAAACATATTGGGAACCCATCTTCTAGAAGGTTAAAAATAAAATGAATTGGTGCAKCTCTCAATGGCTTAATCTAGTGAGGTGGGTAGTTTTAATCAAATCAATTTTATTTGCTCTCATAGTTCAATAGAGTTCTACTTTGTTGGTCTTAGTGAGAATTTCTCAATGGATTGGTCGATAAATCTAGAAATTCCTGCGACAAGATGGGAAAATGATCTGTAAAATGTCATGGATATTCCACTGGAATAGTTTGTCACAACAGATCTAATAAATAAAACTAAAATCTACACTATGAAGGCTAAATTCCTTTAGATTCCAAAATATTTAGTTACTGAGTTYTGTCTTATGCATGAAATAGATAAAAAGTGAAAAATAGAGAATATTAAAGTGAAATCACACAGCATCCACAAGATAACACAAATATTTTCTCTGGGAAACTCTTACGAGAGAAAAGCCAGCTAGAAGGTGAGGTTGCTTTGCTCTCTTTTCTCTGGTATGGAAATAATGCAAGTACAAAGGAGAAGGCACTCTCTATGGAGTTACCTGAGACATGTGGCTCGTTAGGCTGCTACAAATAATTAACCCCCTCTATTATGCTCTTTAATTTCCCACTCCTAGTTGTTTGGTTGTGATATGGAACAAAATACAATAACATAGAATGCCCCCTTCTCCGCCTAGTGGCCTGGTATTTAACATATCTCGATATCCATCTAAGCATAGGTTTTTTACTTCTTCAACCCTCAATTGAGATAGGGTTTTGAAAATTATAGAATCTTCTTGAAATTACTCACATGGCTGGCCACATATGCATGAGTAATGGGGGTTGATGTGGCATCCTCTCATACCATGGTGGTCAACATGATAGGTCAACTTGCGGGAGGCGTAACTTTTGCATACGAACTCTAATTGATGCACGGTCAGCACCATTGGAAAGGTCTTGAATTGTAGAACACCGTGAAGGGGGTGGACATAATTTACAAACACAAAAACCCAAAAAAATGTCATTTAATGCCTCAAAATGGCATTGGAATGTTCTAGACCCCAATTTTCCAAACTGGGAAATGCCACTAAAATGACCCTACAAGTTGATTCCTCCAATTTTTTCCACTCTGAAAGCATCAATATAGATGAAAAATAATATAATGATCAAATCTAGATCATACCTCCCCATTTAAGGAGGCTTTTAGTCCCCAAAATCTTTACTGAATGAGGTGAGGAAAATGTTTCTCTTCCTTCTCCCTGGAGTACCACTTTCTTTTTTCTGGAAGTTATCCTTTCAACCCAATCTACCAAAGGTCATGTTGTCCTTGTCTTGTATTTCTAGACTGCTTCTGCAAAACTATGTCCTCTACTAACTTTTCCTAAGCATCTGGTGCTAAGTCCTCTATGGAAGGTACGACCTGCTTCTCCTCTTGATCCAACATGGAAGGCTCATAGAGTTTGAGATTCTCCACATTCACTACTAAGTAAATGTGCATGTGTGGGGGTAGATTGAGTCTATAGGAATTATCACCCACCTTTTCCAATACCTCAAAAGAACCATACAACAGAGCCTTGATATTCTTACCAAGACCTTGTAGCCTTTCCTTATTCAGTTGTAAGCATACTTTGTCTCCCACTCTAAATGTTCTCTATGTTTTGTGTCGGTCACGTCTAGCCTTGTACTTTTCCTATGACTTATTCAATGTCTCTTATACTTGCAAATGGATCTGCATGAACTTCTCAACAAATTTGTATGCCTTGAATGCATCTCCTGTGAGGTCCTCCCTGACTCCTCCTTATTTTCCATATAAAACATCTAAGGGTGAAGGTGGAAAATATCCAAAGCAAGTTTCGAAAGGTGACTTACCAATATAAGTGTGGATGGATTTGTTATAAGAGTGTTGTATATAGATCATATTTTCATCCCAGGTCTTCGGATGCTTCTAATTGTAACCTCTAAAAAGTTGCACCAAATTCCTATTGACTAATTTTGTTCTCCCATATGTATGTGGATGGATTGTTGTAGACCTCTTCAACTTAGTGTCCATCTTCTCCCACAATGTAGTCCAAAATGCACTGAGAAATATGGTATCTATGTCTGATATGATGCTCCTTGATATCGCAAAGTGCACCCAAACCTGTTAAAAGAACTTGTTTGTTTCTTCTTGTCTGTTGATGGTATTTTTACAAGGCACGAGAATGCACATCTTGTTGAACCCGTCAACTACCACAAATAAATAGTCATGTCCCTTCTGATTTCTTGGTAGCCCTCCACAAATTCCATGGAAATGCTTTCCCAAAGTTGAGTGGGTACACGTAAGGGATGGAATAGAACTTGCTTCATGTTGTTGGGCTTAATGGTATGATGAATCCTACCTACTTAGGCTCAAAATTCTTAGTTATGATGCCCAATATTATTGTTGGGAAGATATGATCGAACGCTCGCAATCCTGATCTTGAACTCTCTCACTGATCAGATATTTACCTTTGTTGAAAGCGCTTACAATCCCGCACAAAAATGAAGTACTAAAACTCTCCATAATACCATGGGTTATAACTATTTCTTGAGCCTAAGCGCTAACCTTCCATATGACCTTGGGCTATGATCAAGTGCTTAGAACAACGAGCGCCTAACTCCCCATAGACCATCAGACTCTCTCTTATCAAAATGGCTTGATACACATAGATTAAAGCACTCCGAAAATTTGGACTT
>JASDQU010437495.1:67741-91065 GCA_032191745.1 Picea mariana | reverse complement strand
GAACCAACATTGCTCTAGATCCTCGTCACCTCTATTGTGGAATAGAGGCAACTGCAAAGACGAGTCATTCAATTGAGTTGTCACTATTCTCTAATGAATTTGAACCAACATAAATCCCTAGGGTCCTCGTTCTTGGATCACCAATGTTACTCCTCTGGCAACAATTACAGAACTAGATAATATTGAAGACAACTTTCAACTCCCTTGGGATGTCACACTCGTACTGTTCACAGGCACTGTAGCAAGATTACTTGAACAACTAATCAACCACACACTTGCACTTTGTGCAGCAACAATAACAAGATCTTGGCAAATTTCAAAAGATGTAGGGGGTAAGACGTAAGGTGGACCAACTTCACTGCCATTTTAGTCTACTTCCTCAAAGATATGGCACTCTGTAGGGTTAAAATACCAAAACAGTGCAAACTCAAACACATCTTCAAACACCTCTTCTTGGTTTCACTCGTCTACACTCACAACAACACCCAACTTAAGTAGGCTCAAGCAACATCTCTATGCCTACAGTCCAAGTATCTACGCCCCCCACGCCATCATGCAATCACCACCTAATTTCTTTCAATTTTCTTTCCTCCACGAACTCGTGTTCTCTTCTCAACAATACACTTTCTTGGTCTTTACTTTAAGGGTCGACCAAAGCTCCTTCGATTTCTCCTTTCATCCTTTGCATCATCTCACATTCTAGATGCAATTCAGGACCATCACCTCTCATCAACAACTCTTGCCTGGTGTAGATCTTTTCCATTTCTTTCTACCAGTAGTGTTTTGCGATCTCAACATATCTTTGTTGTCACTTCTATCAATCTCTTCATCATTCATTAACTTTACCATCACCCACCCTTTGAGCAACGTATGGCATCGACTCTATCATCAAGTCCTCGTATTGTTCCACCCCCCCACACAAATCTTACGCTTCGATGTCAACTGGGCTACGCAACATACCTCATCCTACCATCAACATCTTTATCCACACTAGTATTTATTCTATTAGCCTTCTACACGGTCCTCTCTTAAACAATTCAAGTGCCTTGATCAAAGATTGATGACATCCTATTGCAAATTGCAAAGCACAACCTTCTACTATACCTCCATACTAGAAATCAACGGCTCAAGTCACTTTGTGATCATACCATTGAATATTTATCAGATTTTCAGTAGTCCACTCAACTCTGCATGATGAGCACCAATTTCAATACTTCTCTTTGAACCTTTCTAAGCATTCATGCAAATTCACTGGAAATTCATCCCATAAGATCTCATGCAAACACTCAAATAGGTATTTCTCTTTAAATCTTGCAACATCATCTCCTATGTATGCACTTTCTTGGCAGGAAAATTTGTTGGAAACCTAATCCGTTAGGTTTATGGTATTAGTCACTCTCCTATGTATGCACTTTCTTGGCAGGAAAATTTGTTGGAAACCTAATCCGTTAGGTTTATGGTATTAGTCACTTGTGAAGGAATATGAAACGTCAAGTGATAGGAACCGTCATCGAGAGTCCAAGAGACCTCCTGGAAGATGAATCTAAAGGTCATCTAATTCATGTATTTATATGTGTATCATATTAATGAAAAAGTATTCCACGTTGATCAACATTTCGTTGCATTCCGATAGTGATATCAAAGTTGTATAGTTCTAAGGGCCTATGGTAGTTGTCCATAGCATTTGAGCAGGTTAACTCCATGAATGTTTCCTTCCTCGCATGCAGAAAACATCCCTCTACAATCTCTATTGTTTGTCCCTCTACTGCTTGTCATCTTTGATTATTTCCTGCACCCATTTGCGCCTCTACCATCTACGCCTCTAATTATTATTCCCTTTGAGAACCAACGTTACTCTATCGTTTCTTCTCCACTTGCACACAATGAGGAGTTGTCCCTTTGTGCATTCTAACAATCGAGTTTCTTCTCTCTACCTCTGTGAAACCATTTGTGTGGCTCTCTTTGGGTAAAACCGTTCATCTCCAACATCTCTGCATACTTCTGCCATCTGTGCCTCTAGTTATTATTCCCTCTGAGAACCAATGTTACTCTATCGTTTCTTCTCCACTGACACACAGTGAGGAATTGTCCCTTTGTGCATTCTAACAGTCGAGTTGCTTCTCTCTACCTGCATGAAACCATTTGTGTGGCTCTATCTGCATAAAACCATTCATCTCCAACATCTCTATGTAAGTTCGTTCATCTCTGCATAAGTCCGTTCATCTCCTCCATTCTGCTCTCAGGAATCCTCTTCCTGTTGTTTCCAATACCACATTGATCCTGCACAAGGACATCTTTGTCGTTGATGGTGGGCATGATCGCTCTCTGATGAATAGACGAGGGTTTCTCGAAGCCATATTGGTATATACCTCGAAGAAGGTCATCACGAATACCCATCTGATCAAAACTCAAAATTACTTCTATGCATGGACTTGTTTCAAATATTAGGTTTTCATCACCATTTGCGTTCTGTCCATTGTTGTGGTTCCTACCACCGCCTGCAATGGCAACCATTCTCGATGCAAAGACAGACAAGAAGAACCCTTTCCTTTCCTTTCTCCCAAAAGCCTGCAAATCTACCCTTAACACAACATAGCCCACGAGAGATCGATAGTTGTAACTCTCGGAACTTTGTATTTCCCTTCCCTACGGTTGCAATTGAGAAGCTTCAATAACAACAAATAAACGTTTTTCACATACTCCTTAGGCTAGTGTTTGAGTGCAGACAAGACCAAATCAACTATCGTTGTTGCAACATCATGTTTCCTAAGCTTCATGTTTTATCTAAAGAATGAGAACTTCGAGTATTCCATTTGCCATCAATTGGGTACTAACGAGTTTTTGTTGACTAAAAATTGGGAGTTTGGAGAGTTTTCAGAGAGGGATGGATGGTTGCTATGGCTTTGTAAGCAACTACTCATGGTGATAATAACTCAATGGCGGCCACAGGGATGAATTATCGTTGACTTGTTCTTCTCAATAGTGTAGAAATAACACTAAAGGATATAATATTTCTAAACAGAAGTAGAATCGAGCTCTTCTCTTTCCTATGACAGTCACACCATTAAAACAACACAACATCAATGAGTATCATCAAAACAGAGCAATTTTATTTATATCAATCCGACGTCCGCTGTAAGCATAACATTTACTCAAGCTGAGTTTACATATATCGTAGAACCTGTACAGGTCCGTACCTTTGCTGGTAATGCTTAACAAATCCACAAAACACAAGACTGGAACTGCAACTCAGTTTATATTCGACTGGTATCTTCTCAAAAGCACAACTTATACAAATATTCTTGACCTAGGTGAATGTGTAATCCGTACGTATTCATGTTCCTTATCCATGTTTGCTACTTCAAATAGTCGTGTCTCTGCCCTATCGTGGCCTCCTTTACCTCCTTCAAACCCAACTCGACCTCTACTCCTTGACTGAGATAATTATTGGCCCTAACTCGACTCCTCGTCTACATAGTGAGACCCGAATTGGTCTTTGGTTATGCTTGTCTCCTTGTGCACACAGAGAGACCCGACTTGGTCTCTGTCTCGACCCTTCTCAGCCTACACTTCTTTGTTATCTGGCAGACCCTGTCTCGATCCTTTCTGAAGCGCCTCCACACACTAGTCGACCTCCCTCTCTTTTTCCTTGTTCCCTTTTGAGAGTGACTCTTGCTAGGTTACTTGTAACCCTAGCCTCTTTTCCTCATGCATTTCTAGCCCGAGGATCCTCTTATTAGGAACTTAATCCAAGGGTGGGGACTTAATCAAGCATTGAGATGCATCCTATGGCTAAGATGCAATCTTAGTTTGAGTTAGGTGGCCCCCACATTTATAATGTTGTCTAAGCATAATTTTGAGCTTCCTCCTCATTACTAGACACCCCTAATGAGGAGGAATTACCTGCCCAAGCTACAAATTCTAACAAACAGAACTACCATCGAGATTATAATTGAATGGATTGTCTCACAACATTCAGGATTTTTGGGCAACTTTTATGAGAGTAGCATTGTTTGGAAGATGGTCTTCTCTTTTGGCGATTATGGAAGTTTGTCCATGATTGTCACTGTTACTAATATTCTTTTAATTGGGAACCCAGAAATCTGACAATCCCGACAAACCCTTCACACTACTTGGTGGCTCGGATTCAGGCTAGGATTCAAAATTTCCACGTACCAATTTCAAGAAATTGGCCATTTATGGCTGCCATGTAAGTCCATTGTCTTTGCATTGCCATCCAAGGTTTTTAATTCTATGAATTATTGATTTTTTTGAGGGCTTGTGAATTATGTATATTGTTTGGCCACAAACCCGTGACTCTGATAGCCCAAAGGAAGTTTTATGTTTCAAAACATGGTGTGGGTTTTGTGAATTTTTTGGAAGAGGCAAATGTTGAGGGAATGATATGATCTGGTTAAATGAACTCGAAAATGCCTTCAAGAATCTTAATCATCAACTATCATAGAGACCGAAAGACTCAAAAGCATCAACGACACATTCACAAGAACAACGATAACTTGCAAATAGTCTTTTTGTAAGTTTTCTTGTACCTTGAGTTTAATTACATTGTAAATTGGTGCATTTTCGGTAGAAGTCGACACTCCTCATTTGTTGAGTTTGCATTATAAAGTCTGATTGTTAAAGTTTGGAGTTGCAAGAAACCATTTGAGGTCTAATTGAATCTTTAAATGGCTCAAATTGATGAACTGTTAGCGTTACTGAACACTCTAATACTCTCTACTAACAACAATATGGTCACAACTAACAAAGCAACTCTTTAATCTGTTCGAACATGTTTGCAAGCTTCACAAGCCAAAGCAGAACTGCTTCAAATTCATACTCAACTTCTTCATGATGAACTTCAACGAAAGAATCTTCAACATTCTAAACTAGTCTTTGTTCAGAACAACCCTCTTTTCAATGATGATGATGATGATGATGATTCAGATCAACAACTAGTGCAGGAGCAACTCAATGAACCAACTTCAAATACAAGTGTAGATGAAGATGAAGGTGTGCATGAACAAGTTCAACTTTCTCTTTCCAAACCAATCATCAAACCTTGGAAAGAAATTAGAGACAATAAGCACAGAACAAATTTTGGATATGAAAAGGAAGTTACCTTTCATATTCTGGATTATACCAAACCAATCTAGTGCCAAAGTGCTAGATTTTGTCAAGGAAATTCATATTCACATGCTCCAGTTCAAGAGCAAATTCCTAAATGCCAACATTGTTATCGAGTTGGCAACATGGAGGATCAATGTTTTGATCTTCATCATTGTGAGAATTGTGGAAAGTATAATCATCCTTCAAACAGATGTTCGAAACATAAGAAACCTGCAAGAGAAAAGAATCACTATGGGTGGATCACTTCTTGGCAATGGTTATCAACAATCAAGAAGATATATCAATCACGCTGAAGATTTCATTCTCAAGTATTGAAACATCTTGAAATGGGAAGATTTGCATCTTCTCACCTTGTACCTGACAAGGAGGATAATATCAATGATTGATAGTCAAGCTTCAAGTTTCTAAGTCCTATCAATCTAGCAAGAACAAGTGAGCCAACATCGAAACCATCAGCATGATTTGGTTTTTGGTTTTCCTTAAACCTCCATTTAGTAGAAGACTTACAGCGTCAGTTAGACAACAGTTTGTGGTCATCTTAAACCTCCATTTAGTAAAAGACTTACAACTTCTGCTAAACAGTAGTTTGTGGTCATCTTTAAACCTCTATTTGAGAGCATTTCCAATTAGCAGAAGACATCAGCTTCTAGCTAAATTAGGAAATGTTTCAAGAACCAATGAGCCTTAGAGCCAAGTTCCAGGGTTTGTGGTCTTCCTTAAACCACCACCACCATTTAGTAGAAGACATCAGTTTCTACTAGCCATTTGGTTTGTGGTCATCCCAAAACCACCAAATTCAGAGAGCACATTCAGCCATTGGTAGTTGTGCACTTCCAGATTCCAACTCTCTTCTTGGACTCACATACACCCCTTTGTATTAAGGGGGGAAATGTTAGAAACCTAATCCATTAGGGTTATTGTATTACTCACTTGTGTAGGAATATGAAACGTCAAGTGATTGGAACTGTCGTCGAAAGTCCAAAAGACCCCTTGGAAGATGAATCCAAAGGTCATCTAGTTCATGTATTTATATGTGTATCATATTAATGAAAAAGTATTCCATGCTACATTTTGCTGAATTCCAACAAAATTCATGAATCCTTCCTTCAATCCAATCTTGAATCTCAGCATCGACTGCATCACTAGTACTCTACATTAGTTACGTTCTCGACAATAGAACCATGTTGTTGGCTTTGTGACAAACCCGAAGTCCATGGAAGGTGTCCAACAATGGCACAATGTAGTCTTGTGTGCCAACGTATTTAATGTTCCAAGGAGATCTCACTCAAGCATCCATGTGATTAAGGTGCAAAGTGTTGCAATTTAGTGGGGGTCGCATTTGTCATGAGCTTATTCACGTTCATTCAAAACAATAGAACTAACAACATTAAGATTAATTACAAACCCACAAAGATCATCCAGATACAGTACAAACACAAACACATCAGCAAAACCATGATCAATTGTATTAACATCATGCATGATACTATATAACTTCAACACGGAGCAATAACAAGAACTCATAACAACAACCTTTTTAACACCTCTTCTCTCTAATCTCAAACCTCTCTAATTAGATTACAAGCCTCATATATATAGAGGTGGCTAAAGTGGTTACAAAAGATTTCGAAATATACTAAAGAATTTGTTGGTTGTAAGCCACTCATACAAATAGGGTACAAAAGAGTTTGTGTCTTTAGAGACATGTACAAAGTATCTGGAAAACTAGGTGTTATCGCTCAAATTGTACTTAATAATAAAATCCCTATTTCACAAGGTACAACTCAAGGACAACTGTTAGGACAGTGACCTCAATAAACTATCCTCTTCACTTCAAGCCAGCTCTCCTCCGACTCAAGGGGGGGTATCCCTAATAGGATTACTAAGACCAAGCAATGAGGCACAAGGTGATGTAGAAAGTGGCCTTAGTAAAATAGAGTTTTGGGGCTTTAGGTTTTTAGACTAAGTGATGGAAGGAGATGGAGATTAGTGCCAAATCCAACTAGGGCAATGGAGTCAAGGTGAATCAAAAGGCAATGATGTCAAGAAGAAACCCTTCAAGGAGTTGGATTATTTCCTTCAAGGATTAGGGCTTTGGGATTAGAACCAAGTGGAAGAGTAATCCCTCACCCAATCAAGATCAACAATGAATATCAATGTTTACAAGAAGGGAACCTTCATGGAAAAACCCTCACCAACTATATCAACTATGATTTGATGAATTTACTTAATACTTCTTGCTAGGGAACTAAAAGGAAGATCAAAGCAAGGTACCAAATAATCACCATAGCAACAAAGAAAGAGGAAAGGAGAAACCCTAAAACATCTTCCTTCCAACTGCTAGACTTACCCCTCAAATGGATCGATATTGAAGGCTTGTAGAAGACTTGAGCATTTCACCATTAATCCTTATGCACCTAATTAAACCAAGATAGAGAAGCTTCAAGAATTGACAACATTCATCCACAAAGAAAGAACCCTTTACACCATAAATGCTCCAAGAAAAGATATGTCAATTAAGCTCCAAAGAGTGAGAGCTCCAAATATCCAACCATGAGTACAAATGAGGAAGTGCATCTCTTTATATAGAGTGATGCCTATACTTCCTTTACAATAAAATAATATTATCTCATGTGATCCCTTAAATCTAGGCCTAAGAAAAGTAAAATACAATTCACCTGCAACTAATTACTCTAAAACAACAATAAACAATAAAGTGGCCAAGCCACATGTACAATTAATGGCCCTCCAATGAGAGTTTGTGTGAATTACTTTTAGTCGTCATTCAAATCTTGCGAGGAAGATCTAAGCCATTCCCAATGTTTTGAGGCCTAGACTTCCCCATTCCTCTAATCTTCTGCAAATCATTGTTGGTCATTGATCAAATTTGGTGAGGAAGACCTAAATCATTCACTACAATTGAAGGAAGCAAACTTCCCCTTGTCCCAATCTTGCACAAATGAATTTCATCCATCGATCTAATCTCATAGAGAAAGTCTCCACCGTCCAAGACAACTTGTGGTTGTAAGTGACATGCATATAAAGGCCACGGGCCAATCACTACCATAGATCTCCTCTGCACACTAACATTAATCTTCCCCCATACCACAAAGACACTCGTTGCTTAATTTTGGTCAACTACCCCCTTCAAACCTTAGAGAATCAATAAAAATGCATGTGCACTTGAGGTAAAAATGCATAGGGCATTTTAGGCCTAGGGTGACTTCCTCTAAAGGATTTGCAGCAAGGGATTAAGGAATTTAGCAAACAACATGGGCATTTTATTCAATCAAAGGCATGGGAGGATGACATGAAGAATTCTTGGCACACTCAAGGGTCCCCAAAGGAAAATTTTGGGGTGGGTGTCCCTATGGGGAAACAACACCTACTATGGGATGGGTCCCCCTTATGAGGTACCAAGAACCAGACTCTTGGGAGAGCATACCAATGCTTTGTATTCATTAGGCTTATGGAATCAAAATTGTCGAAAAAAAATACCGTGTGGTGTCTTCAATAAAAAATAAAGGACAAAATGGCTATAAGTAGTGGAAATAAAATTGAGAGAGAAAAATTCTAATCTACTATGGTATTGGGTAGAAGTATTCAGATATTTCTCAAACAAAAAAGTGTTTGAGGTGCTTGCCATTGATAGGGAACTCCAACAGGTCTCCATCCAAATTGGCAAGGTTGAAAGAATTAGACTATGGGCCACTCACAAAATCAATCACACAAGGGACCAACCATAGACTATCAAATTTACCATGCTTTCCAATGTCCCTATGCCTTTAGGCTTTTATCCCATAATAAGACCAAATCACCAACCTAAAAAACTCTAGGCCTAACCTTTTTGTAGAATATTCTTCTCATCCCCTAATGAACCTATCATATACTTAAACTTTTCCTCCCACTCCCACACACTAATGTATCCTCTTAATTCTATCTAGTTCAAACACTACATCCTACAGTATCTTCATAACTGATAATTCTAGCTGGATGGATTAAACCACCTCTAGGTAAACCAATTGGAAAGGTGATTTTCCAGTAGCTCTTTTTTCATTAATCATGTCTACCCATAACACATACCCGAGGTATGAATCTCGTGTTTTCTTGTTATCTGCTAGTGTTTCTTGATAGCCCTCGTGAGAATTATCTTGGAAGATTTAGCTTGATCATTGTCGTGAGGATAATATTTGGAATAATGCCCTAGGATAATGTTATATTTTAGGCAAAAGGCTACTAGATTTAAGGAGCTAAAAGCCTTAGCATTGAACGATGACAAATAGACTTCTATACGGTGGTTTGTACGACTGGCAATGGGTTGTGGCTCATATACAACGACGGGCCATACTCCTTGGCAATGCTCTTTTTTTCCTTGGCAGCTGACACGATTGTATGATTTGGTGGCTAGTGAGTGATGTAGCTCCAAATGTTCTAGCCTAAATTTCCAAGCGATAGGTGGAAGCAAAGCGAAGGCATTACAAAATGGTGCTGGCAAGATTGACACAATTGTGTGACATGAAAATTTTATGCTCGCGGCTTCTTCTTATCTCATATTGCTCTTATATCTAGCCATACACCTTATCCTTTTGTTGACTCGGTTATCAAAGTTATAGGCCTTGGCCATCCTTCCATACTTGTACCTATCGACCTAGCCTACCACTTGACCATAATTCATCACCAACCATAATTCATCACCACAAGCCTTGCCAAATTATGCCCTCAACCCAAGCACCTCTTCCCTAGCATATTTGTTGAATAATATACCAACAATTGTCATATATAAAACTCCCCATCATTTGATATGCAAAGCACATGGTAGGTTTGTTTGACAAATAAAATTCACTTTACTAATGTCCCAATTGCAAACCTCAAGCACGCCATCCAAGGTTCAAGCCCAAAATCTTATCCTAAATTAAGCCTATTCAAATTACCTAAGGTCTAAGCCAAAGTTTTACTATAATTTATGCTTAAACTTTCGCTATTTATTTTATAATGCCTATAAAGTCACTCGACCACAAAAAATTAAAACCATGCCCATACCAAAAACTATTGCAAAGGTCGTGCTTTTTCATTTTCTAAATTTGTTTTAGGAGCTCTACAATTAATCTGTTTTTTCCACATGCCAAAGTAGTTTTGGATTGCAAAGGCATGTGGAGAAATTAAAATTTAAAACACATACACATTGGCCTCCGCAATTGTTGATAGCCATTGATGGCATTTGCAATAGAGGGCACATGGATGGAAGATTTCAAATCAAGGCATATGTCAAGGTCTTCTTGCATTTGACTATTATAGACCACAACTGCAGCTCATCTCTTTATAGAGGGTTGAATACATTTGTTGAACCAAATATCATTGCATTCACTATCATGTGTATGGATATTGGGAGGATATTAATATTATCAAGGGTTGTTACCCCTTTTAAAAATGGATTGTTATGACTGATGCGATGTCACAGGAGTGAGTCACAATGTCACACTCTCAAGCATACCAGGCTGTCTTGTTTCACTATGAATAATTTAACCAAGGCACTTGCAAACAAAGACACTAAAAAGGTGATGAGCAACAACATTGCCAAAACCCTGAATTCGATGAAACAAAAGCTCAAAAAGAATAATAAATAAGATGAAGATGAGATTAAGGAATACAAAGTCAGCCCTGTATAAGAGGATGATGTCGATTCCCGTCTGCAAGAAATGTTTACTATATATTCTCGTATTTCATTGCTCAGAGTAACAGTGGACAGCTAATGATTCTATTTACTAGAAGGCACAGTAGATGACTTTGGAGTATTTGTTGATGTTAAACGTGTATGTGGGCAAACACTCATAATAAGGAACTCCAGTGCAAAATGCAAGTTATTGTTAATGCTCTTTATAAATGCTAGCATAAAATAGGGATAGGTTATATTTCAACGTTTCCTTCAGAGCTATTAGATCATTTTGAAGCCATTCAACCTCTTCCAACACCAGTACACAACTTAATATGCTTGTGCTTCTCGTGATCTTGTTGGTAATTGTTGGCATGCTATATATTGGACATGGAGCAACTGTCACAAATTTCATCGTCTGTTGTGCCCTTACCTCATTTATATTCAGCTATGCGAGAGGAGGATTGTATTCACGTAATGATGGAAAGCATCGAATAAAGTCAATGGTTCTTAGTACTTGCAGCATCTCTTTTACCATTTATGTGCTTTGGTATAGGATTTGTACAAGACATCATTTCCATATTCTATGCTTCTTTGGTTGCTAATCCTTTTGGCACTGTTATCCCCCATTTTAGGGATAACTAAGGAGATTATGTCTCGAGGCCCACAGGTCCTAGACATGGAGTACCGAGAGCCAGATCGACTTGAGCATGGCCCTGGAGGGCCCACCTTTGCTTTTCTTCAACACCTCCACCTTGTCAGCAGCAGTAGCATCCATCACCTCGGCCTGGTCCTGTAGCAGAGATGGAACTTGCTCCATGAGGTAATGAGTCTGGGTATCATGGTATGTGTCACTCTAATCCTCAAAACCTTTGAATATGTGCATTTAGTTCTTTTTGTTTCTAACGAGTGCTTGGATCTTATACTTATCCACTTGACCATGTCTAGGGGGAATGACAGGATGCCCTAGTTAGCTTGTGCCCATAGGTTTTGAGTTGCCACTGGGGGGATTCATGAAAAGTCATCGTCCGCTCCTGTCATACTTACCACTTTCCATCTTACTTCCCGCTCATCCATCCCTTTACACTGGTTTGGGCATTGGATTGGCCAATTATTTAAGGGTTGCACCTTACTTTGTGGGAAGAAGGGGCTAAAGGCCTAGAGGGTAAAAGTAGCTGGCAAAAGATAAAAGCCTAAAAATAAAACCTCGAGATGCTTCGCCCAAGGATCCCCGAGAAAGCAGTAAAAAGCTTCTCAACAAAAAACAGAGGGACCCATAAAAAATAATAAAACAAAACCTAGTCAGAGGACAGGGGGTCTCATCACGAGCCAGCCTATTAGGTCCATGGGCATCTAGCGGTATGACACTACTAGCAGTTAATTACCACACCAGGGTAGTGGCTCTTGGTGGCATAGCGAAGAGAAAGGGGGTCTCATCACGAGCCAGCCTTCTCATTTCCGTGAAAGTGCTTGTGGGTAACATTGTCACCACTGGTCACCGCACCAGGGCAGTGTCCCCTAATTAGCTTCTTGAAAGAAAAAGAAATAAAGAATAAAGAATAAAAGGCATGAATGGGCTTGGAAACATTTGCATCCAAGACAAGTGCAGCTCACCCTCTACAGAGGCACCCACAGGTAAGCCATGCATTTCCCTGCTATCACTGCACCCCTTGCCCAGGCATCCCTTATCCACCTCATCCACTAACATGACTTGGATTTGATTTCTCCTGGAAACATCCCACATCCAGTGAACACTAGCCCAATAGGACACCCTGTCACTTCCTCCAAACTTGGCTTGCATATTTGTGTAATGTCTTTGAGCATTTGACTGAGTAAAAGGGGTTTTATGCACATGTTTAATAAAATTGATGATTGGATGTGATTGACATTGCTATGATCCATGTGACTTATGAGCCCATGGAGGGTGTATCTGTTGATGTGCAGGATCATACCCAACGGACAGGTACCATATTGGACAGGTACACATGGGGAGATGATTAGTTCGAACCTCCATGGGGCTAGAAGCCCATCAAATGAATGTTGAGACCCCAACAGGGGGCAGAGACAGATCAGAGGGTTTGCACCGGAGAAGAGAAAGATGTTCCACCAAAGGCAACTTGGCAGAGCCTCACACAGGGGGGTTGTGCCCTCTCCATTGAGACGTTGGCCTTGGAAGGCCCATGACGTCACCCATGACCTCCTATGACATCATCTAGCAATATGGGAGTTTGGGAGGCAATTGTGGCATTTTCGACACGTGTGGCAGCTTCTAGAGGCCTAAGGAGGGCTAATGTTTTTCTCCAAGAGGCCCATGTTGCCCTAGAAAGGGATAACGTCACCCTAAAGGGGCATGACGTCTTCACTTTTGCTTGATTAGGGTTTTAAATTATGACATTTAATGTAAAACAGTTTTATTATGTATTTTGGCCTTGTCGGCCTTTTGGTGACCTAAAAGTTAATTTAGGTCATTGCTATTGTATAAATAGAGAGCTAAAACTCTCTTATTTTCATCATCTTTCACTCACACTTGTGTGAGGTCTAAAATTTGCGCCCTCCTTTAGGGTTTTGGCTGAATTTATTGATGTGCACTTGTTGAAGGAGCCTTTTTCTTGGCTATTTTGGCATTTTCTTGGTGGAAGGTTTTACAACTAGGGTTTGGCATTGATGATACTTGGTGAATGTAAGTGAATTTCTGCAATCTTTCTTTTATTTGAATGGTTATGGTATCTTTTACTGGCATGTTAATGAAATTTGTTGGATTAAACCCTAGGGAACAAGCACATGTTGGTGTCCTTGTTCATGTCCCTACTAAGTTATGCTAAGAACCATTTATTTTATTGAAGATAAATGTTAGAGCCTTGCCATAACACCACTCTACCATTCACTCTTCAAGCTAGTCGTTTTTACTTTACCCTTTGAACTAAAGAAGGAGGAAACGCACTAAGGCCTAGGGTTTCTACACCTCAGTGAGTCGTTTTCCCCTAGGGTTTGATTGATGAAGCCTTGCCTTAGCAACACTTCATCATCAAACTCTCTTGTCTTTAGTCCTACCATTTATTGCTCAAGCTTATCGTTTTAACTTGTCTTTTGAGCTAGAGAAGGAGGAAGACGCACTAAGGCCTAGGTTTACTACACCTTATTGAGTCGTCTCCCCTAGGGTTGATAGGTTGAAGCCTTGCCTTAGCAACACTTCAACCACCATATCCCTCTTGTCTTTAGCCCTATCACTATCATTTCGAACCTTCAACATTTGCAGCTATTTTGACTCCATTTGCCCTAATAACACATTGATCGAAGACCTTCTATGTTTGAGTACCTTGATCACACACATCCAAATACTTTCAACAATCATTAACTCCTTCTAACCCTAGCTTAGACTAACACTTACTAACCCTATTGTTGTTGTCATCTACTTATGTTATAACCATATCCATGCAGCATTTATTGTATCTCTAAAGCAATTGAAAGATTAGCTAAAGCATTGCTTTTAATGTTGGTATTGTTACATTGATGATAAATTGCCATTGCTCATTGTGAAGCTTCTTTAGCATTTATTGTGAAGTGATATATTGTAATCATTGCTATTATACATCATTGATTTGCTTCATCACTATTATTGGTCAATTGCTTTATATCATAAAGTCCTTGATTATATGAAGTACTAACCAACAAGTGATCTTGCACATATAATGTTTTCTTGTTGCTTTGTTCTGAGCAGGTACACTTTTGGTTATCTTTATCTTTATTGGTTGATTAGCCGGACTTTTTTATCAGTGGTGACTTGTGAGGGGGGAAACTTTTACTTAGCCATAAGCCTTTGCCTTCTCAAAACCCCAAGTCACTGGGGACGTCTCCCCTGGGCCTACCACCCTAAACAGAAAGAGATATCCTATTGAGGTGACAGTGGTAGGATAGTCTCAGTTTTGCCATTTTGCCTTTCTTTCACCCTTCCTTTACTCTAACTACAAACTGTGCGATAACAAGCGCCATGGTTGTTTTTATAATCTGGGCAATTATTTCATTACCTCTAGGCTCTAGCACTCTTTGAAATAGTTGTTGGAAGGAATTGGAGTGGGGATCCAAATAATCCTTGCCATGTGAAGACCATTCCTCGCCAAATTAAAGATAGGAAGTGGAGTCATTGATGGGTGGCATGCTTCCCTTTAGGAGTATTTTCAATGAAATGTATTTTTTCACCTCATTTTGGAACTACGAAGTACCTTATGTGTATGGCTTTAGGTTGCTGGTATTTTTTATTCTCGTTATTTTGACCATCTGTGTTACTGTTGGCAGAACATGCTTTGTGCTTAATGCTAAAGCAAATTGGATTCATCGACATGGAGATCTCAAGGGTTCTGCTGCAGATGGAAAATTGTCAGTAGACCAACTCGTGCATGTTTTGGATAGTCTACAGCCTGCAAAATTTCACTTGCAATGGGTTGAGTTTAGGTTGTTTCTAAATGAACAAGTTCTCATCAAGAAGATTGTGAACTAGCATATTTCTGCAGTTGATGCATTGCAAACTTTTACCGTGGGTGTTGATAATCCTCAACATTCCAAATATGAAAAGACCTTTACAAAAATTGTTCTTACTAGATTACTTGTCAAACCTGATGTTGTTGCTTTGTGCTCAAAATTTGTGCATGTATTGGGATAGTAATTTCCTTTGCCACCATATTTCCTTGTCACGATAATGCATCGTGAATTTACTCCATTATATGCCTTAGCAAGTTCTTGGGCCAACAAATCAGTGGGATTCTCTTGATAATTTTGCAAACTAGTATCAAATTCCTCCCTTCTTTGTATACAAAACTTAACCAGGAAATCTTCATCATGGCAGTGTTCTACAAACTGTTCACAAAACTTCGTGTTTTGTTCAATGCTCTCCTTCAGTGCTTGGCAACTTTCTTCATCAAGCACATCATCACAATCATCCCGGTTGCTTGTCCCTCAATTGTGTCTTCATCGCTTTCAATAAGGTTCAAGGAAAAGCCCTCTTCCAAAATGGCTTTGTTCTTCCAATGGAGTCACCAGGAAAAGATCTTCAAATTTGAAAATTCCTCCAATGTCGTCTTCCAGGAAAATGGACTTTACCCCTAGCAACAGCGCCAAAATGTTATCACATAAACTCACACTTATGGAGATAAAATTTGAAAGCTCAAGTGTGATCCGATGTAACCAAGAGGGAGGCCATTGTCACCTCACCAACACTCATTCACTTCATGCCAACTCTTCTCTGGCTCAAAGGGATTTCCTTGAAATAAGATTGTTAGGACTTTTGGGTAATGAAGCTCGAGATGATGTGAAGAGTGAGTCCAAGCAAAATGGTTTTGTGGGTAAGCTTTAAGGTATAGAAGAAAGTAGTCGGAGGTCAGTGTCTTTTCATTGGGCATATAGAGTCAAAACAAGAAGATGGGAGCTTGCTTAAGCAAGAGAAAGCTTGAAGATGAAAACTTAGGGTTATCGGCTTATAAACCCAAGCCAAGCCTTCCAAAGAACAAACCCTAAGGATTATCGACTTATAAACCTTAGATGTTGTTTTCTTCTTCTCCAACGTCTAGCAACAAGATCCAATGGAACTAGGCCAAACCCTAGAGTCTATTGCCTTATAAACCCTAGGTTTCAACCTCAAGATCAAGGCTAAGGGGATATCAACTTATAATCCTTAGCTTGACCTCTTTATGCTTCAACAAATTTAGATGGACCAACAAGGGAAGGGGATATCGACTTATAATCCTTCCTTAGGGTTTCTAGCAAAATTTGTCCAAGGAGATATAGACAATATGCAACTATTAAACCTTTAATAGAGCAAACACCAAAATATTCCAAGAACGAACACTTAAACTTGAAGAAGAAGACTTACTCATCCAAGTCGCTATGATGTAGAAACCTTATTTTCATGAAAGATCCACCAAAACAAGAAAATCATCCACAAAAATTCATCCATCCACAAAATTCCTTAATCCTCCACCCAAGACACCAATCCAAGACAAAAATGCTCCAAGAAATTTCAGAAACTTTCAGACCTCTCAAGGGATTTCTCCCTCACATTGTTCTATCTAAATGAGAGGAAATGCCTCTTTATTTAGAGGGAAAGTCTCAATTTCCTCTTACAACAAAATATTGTTTTCTAAGCCAAAATCCCTTATTCTAGCCTATAGAGGGGCAAAAGGCCCTCTTCAACAATTAAATAATCCTAAAATAATATAATTTTGTGGCATTCATGCCACATGTGTTAGAATGTTGTGCTTGTTTCACCATAGACAATGCTACACCATTGTCACCCATCCATAGGCACAAAAGCCACCCCCAAGCACCTTAACCTTTGACAGAAAGAATGATTCCAGGAAGCCACACCATAACCAACAGATAACCAAGAGAGTGCACCTTTTCCAAGGGTAGCGCACAAGAGAAAGTACCAGAAAGACTAAACAAGAGAAAACCGTACAATTGCAGTTGCTACTCCTCCTCGTCCAAACTTGTGCATTGTTTATGGTTTCCTGAGTGAGAGTGAGCGAACAAATAAGCCAAGACGTCCTCTATTTATATTAATTTGTCCAGTGACTTTTCTGGTTGGTCGACCTGACTTTCTGGTAATTATATTTTATGTTTATCTTTTTCTTGTGAGGCCGACTTGTCTTCCTGGAGGATAATACCTTAATATTATATATTTTGTTGAGCTGACGTGTCTTCTACAATTTTCACACATCTGTTTAGGGTTTCTCTTGTTTTTGGAATATTCTATTCTAGTCAAAGGTTACATATGGAGGTTAATACCTCCTGCAGCTACCATAATATCAACACTCCCTCTTAGCTAGGGAGGTATTAATGGTCTCAAACACATCCATCCATCTTCACATGGCATGGGCAAGACTCACATAGTCTTGTAGACCATTCTACAAGTAGCATCATCATAAGTATCATCATCACTATCAGCATCATCTGGTAGCAATCATCAAAACATATCGTTGTACTTGTTCTTGGTATTCTTCTGTCATAGACAATATCATAATGTCCATGAGCCTCATTTAGCTATATTGATGATCTATCTCCACCACCATGTGTCTAGCACCTCGGGTCATTCTTGTCCCATGACACGAATCATGACCTCATCGAAGCCACATTCACTGCATAGTTGATCCTCTCATAGGATCACTCCGTGAATGTATTTAGCTCAATGTTATCGGACATGTGTCTAGCACCTCGGATCGTTCTTGTCCCATGACAAGAATTATGACCACATCGGAGCCATAAACACCTCATGGTGATCCTCTCATAGGATCACTCCATGAATGCATTCAGCTCGATGTTATCGGACACGTGCAATTGCACCTTAAGCACCTCGAGTCTTCAGTCCGTCGAAGACTACGTCGTGGCACATCTACTCCAGATGTAGATGTTCCCTATCTCCCTTGGTCTGCAGCCCAGTTCCTGTGGAGATAGAGTCGGCCCGATGCTTATAGGGGCTACTCACCTACTCGTGAGAGTTTCAAGGCCCGATGCAATTCACACATAGGAGATCCAGCAGCAACTCGAATCTTCAGTCCGTCGAAGATTACATCTGGGCCTATTCCCACATGATCAAGTCCGTCTGATCAATCTTGGAATATCGACACGATGTTGCAATCATCAATAGTCCCCCAGGGAAACATTTGCATTCCTTCCAAGCTTGTCCCAAACAGAGGCTTAGTGCAAATGTCATCTATCTGCTCATCTGTGGATAAGTGATGGAGCCTCACTGCTCCTTCCTGCACCATGTCTCTAATGAAGTCCTGCGAGATCCTTCGAAAAGCCACCATGCTTCATATCTTACGTCATTGGCTATGATATATGACTGAGTGCTACAAATATATGCTTCCCTGCTTGTCTGGAAATCCTGCTTGATCCCAAGCTGAAGTAGCACCCCGAGTGCTAGATCTATCTTTTGCACTTCCAATCCAAAAACTATATATCTCGGCAGCCATACTTCATCATCAGAGATCAATCATATCTATCTATACCACAACATAGGTACCTACATGTTGTGTTGTAACGGTCATGGCTCAACCATATACTAGCACAAGGTTCTCTCTGCAAAGAAAATGTCTATCTCGTCACACAACTTCCTCAATGTGTCGTCATAAGTGTGGCCATGGACTTCCTGTCCATCCTGCTAAACCTCTTCAATCTTCTCACTGAAGATCTCATCTTGTGTCAACCACGCTTTCGAACCGATCAAGATCCTTCATCTCAAACTCTGAAATCAACTCCCTCTATCTGAGAGAATCCTAAGACCACGCTTTTGTCTGTTGCATGCCCCTTTGCATTCTGCAAAGTGTCACGAAACTATGTTGGCTTCTTTTTTATCACTAACTCCCTTTGAGTCCAATTCCCTCTCAGATTTATCTCTTATGACCTGCCCGAAACAAGAAACAAGAACAAGAAAATCTCCACGGTATCCTCTATGGAAGATATCTTGCCTGGAGTCTAGGTCAGTAACCAAGAACATCTCCTAAAGGAGATCAACTTCATCTCGTAAGATATAAGCATTTACATAAGAACAAGAGTATCTCCTAGAGAGGAGATCAACAAGTGTATCTCTAGTATTAAGGGTTTAGTATAATGATCATAACTTCAATAGATCAAAATGCAACATAAGTTCATAATAATGCCATAACAGCTAGAGACATGTCAATTTTTAAATAATCAAACCTAGAGTCTTCACTGCTAGGGAGGGTGTGCTTGTTCCTCTGAATGTACTGAATTCAAAATCACTGCTTGGACAAGGTCTCTTGTACATCTCCTGCAAACACACTCATGCTTTGTTGGATGATATAACTTGAAAAGAATATACAAGTGCATACCTTTGAAATTTGTAGTATCGTTTAGCTTGTCTTCTAATCTGAAACTAGACACCATCTTGACAAGAAGAGGTTAGAAACTAAATCAAAAGGTTCAGTGATTAGAACAAGCTAGAAACCCTGAAATTTCAACTTTGACGACAAAAATCAATTTTTGACCAAAAGTCAACCTTTGACTTTGACTTTGACCAGTCAACCTTTAACTTTGACCCAAAAACTCAAACTTGACGTTTTTGTTGGCTGAGGGCACTAGGAGATGCGTTGGATTAGGGTGCACTAAGATAACCAAAAATTAGTCCCAATACTTCACAGAAAGTTGCACTGCAACTGGTGTTGGCACTGCAACTGGTGTTGGCACTGCAACTGATGTTGGCACTGCAACTAGTGCTACAACTGGCACTGCAACTAGTGCTGCAACATGCACGAAGGAACTGGCACTGCAATTGCAATTGTGCTACAACGAGCTTGACAGAGAGTTGTGGATCTACCTTCCAATGGTTAGACTATTCCAAAGGTGGTGTGGGCCCATAACCTGTTAGAATGTTGTGCTCGTTTCACCATAGACAATGCTACACCATTGTCACCCATTCATAGGCACAAAAGCCACCTCCGAGCACCTTAACCTTTGACAGAAGAATGATTTCAAGAAGCCACACCATAACCAACAGATAACCAAGAGAGCGTACCTTTTCCAAGGGTAGCGCACAAGAGAAAGTACCAGAAAGACTAAACAAGAGAAAACCATACAACTGCAGCTGTTGCTCCTCCTCCTCCAAACTTGCGCACTGTTTATGGTTTCCTAAGTGAGAGTGAGTGAATAAATGAGCCAAGATGTCCTCTATTTATATTAATTTGTCCGATGACTTTTCTGCCTAGGCCGACTTGACTTTCTGGTAATTATATTTTCTTATTATCTTTTTCCTATGAAGTCAACTTGTCTTCCTGGAGGACAATACCTTAATATTATATATTCTGCTGAGCCGACATGTCTTCTAGGGTTTTCACACATTTGTTTAGGGTTTTTGTTGCTTCCGGAATATTCTATTCTAGTCAAAGGTTACATATGGAGGTTAATACCTCCCACAGCTACCATAATATCAACAACATGTACAACAACTAAGGGGTAGGAGCCCTCAATAATGACCAATACCGATAAATGAAGGGAAAAGTGGGGTTGTTGGTGCAGCATCCAACCTCAAAAGGCCCTTTTGAATGCATATGATCCAAAGTGTGCACATCTAATTACCAAGTGCCCCTAGAAGTGGGCCAACTGGCTTCCAAACTAAAAGTTCAACCCCCCAATCTCCAAATTATGGGTCTCGTCAACCCTTTGTGTAAGCAAGTGTGTGAGTGAGTCCTTTACACCTCCTTCAATTGTGAGAAGTGGGCCTTCAAGTTTCAAAACAAGGGTGCATGGGTTATTCCAAAAGGCACCTTCCTCAAAATGATGGTCAAAAACTACCCCCAAAACATTCCTTGAATTTATTACAAACCTTCAACAAGTCGGCCCTATCTACACTGGGCTATCTTAGGTCGACTCCCATATATCCTCCACAATGACTTTAACTTCTGAACATAAGGTCAGCCTGGATATGTCATTTAATTATCAATTGAGGGTGGCCCTGCCTTGTCATTCCAACGTCTCACATAAATAAACATGTCTCCAACACAATCTTCAAATATCATTTCATTGGGCACTGTCACAGGGTCATGTTGCTCTGTAATTTCAGTCTGCTGAGCTGCAAGATGACCAAAATTCTCAAAAGCCAAAGTAGAAACATCTGATGACTTCATCTCAAGAGCCTTGGAGTACCTCCAAAAGTGAAATTTGTTGGGAGAGTCTTGCACTCAATTGTGTCTGCAGATTTTATGTCTGTGTTATGTTCAAATTTTGAATCATATAGAACTATGCCAATACCCCATCTCTTCTTCAAACTGGCTTTCACATTGTGCATTAGTTTGCATATCTCGTGGAGATGATGCCATAGAAGTTATCCCACTATTCAATCCATTGAAAACCTAGCAATCTTATCCTAAAAAATCAGCCTCCCTTCACTGTGTTATAACAACAATACAGGCTTGACATTCAGCTCCTCTTGGACACCTGTAACTGCCTTCTCCAAATACCAATGACACCTAAAACAATTGTTTGTAATACATAAAACTTTCTTGGAATTTTCTCTTGAAGGAAAGACTCCATTTTCCTTGTTTTAGTCCCTCAATCATCATAGAAGAATATGTTGTTTCCTTGCAGCCTGCATATGATGATAAATTTTGCTCTTCTTAAGTGTCTAACATGCATAAATACTAGCCTTCCAAACTCCACGTGTGGCTCTATTTCTCTATAGCGTTGATTTTAATATAGCACAGTCACTGCTAATTCATTGCCTTATGCCTTTGAGACATTGTTTCCAACTCCCCTTCACACCACAAACCTGTTATACCTACTTAGGCAACGAACTTCCTCTTCATGAAAAGAAATGGGAGCTAGTTCATTTCATCAATATATGCAATATGCCTCGTGAAGATCAAAATCAATGGGAAGTTTGGTGGGAAGATTCGATGTGAGATAGTGCCTCATCAACCAAGTCAGAACGAATAAGTGGCATCGTTCTCTATTTCTTCCTCGATATATTTTTCTTATCTCAACAATAGTTATGCCACCCTTTCCGAGCAAACACCCAATCTAGTTTGAGGGGGCAAGAATCTTGTTATTGTAGATTCAACTCTTCAGTTNGCACAAGGTAGGTGAGTAACAAGGCCTATTTTAGGGGCAAGTCCCACTTTGGTGATTTGGGGTCTTGTTAACCCCTGGATTTTCTCCCCTTGAGAATCCTGAGGGTTAAGAGCCACCATAGTCTATTTTGGCTAGCATTCAAAGATTTTACCTAGATTGAGCATTTGTGTGAGCCAATGGTTTGGTTCCCTTCAGAGGCAGGTATAGGATTGGTTTTGTGGCGATTTTTGTTTCAGAGATAGAGCTAGCACAGTTTCACATGGTTTTGAGAGAGATTGTTATTTTTAGCAGTTGCCCTGCTTTTTAGGAGATAGTGACTAGAGACTCATATGGTATTTTTGAGCTTACAATATTGGTCCTTGCATGATTTTGAGCCTGATGACATTTTTTCAAGGATCATGCAGGCACATTCTCTTTTTTGTAGGTTGAGCTCCAAGCCTCAACTCAAGATTTTGAGCATCAATATTGATCCTTGGGACATTATGAGTCTATTGGACCTTTTCCGAGATGACATATCAGTATGTTCTATTTTTAGTTGATGGAGTACCAAAGCTCGCATGTCAATTTTGATCACATATTTGGAATCCTCACAACAAAACGAATACAATGAGTATGATATCATTGACATGCGACAAGATTCTATTTTTAGCAATGTCTATTTTTAGACATTTGACATTTGGCAGTGATCTAGTCATCCCAGATATATTTGGCAATTTCCTATTTTTTGGGACCGAACTCTTATTTTTAGCAATTACTATTTATAGCAAGGGTGGTCGCCTCCCAAGGTGACAGGTGGCAGAGTCGGATTCTGGTAAATGGCAGTATGACAGTGTGACATGTGGCAGCTAGATGGCAAAATTAATAGAGGGGGCACACTTTTCAAGAATAAGGCAATTAACTAATGAGGTGGGTGTGTGGGTGAGGTGGCACATGACTCATTGGCGTGATTGAGTTAATCAATGCTCAA
>JASDQU010437495.1:35120-51756 GCA_032191745.1 Picea mariana | reverse complement strand
TCATGCATAAATTTAACCATAGTCTTTAAAATATCAATTTTCAGATCAAGTGGTATCGGAGCAGGTTGACAGTTGGTTGTTTGAGTTTGCATGATTACCAGGAAAAAGCTAATTCATGGTGAAGGTGAGCTTGTAGAAGGAGATCCAGAGATTGGATCAAGAAAGAGGACATCTCAAAGTGAGAAGATGATATAAGAAGAAGGACTTTCTCAAAATGAAAGAGAGTTCCAAAAGACTTTCTTCGCCGTGTCGGAGATGGTAAAAGTGTTGTATGATGATTACTTGGAACGGAAGGGATTGGTTCGAGGGGAATCTTCAAATCAATCCAAAAGTGAAGAAGGAGAGGACCCTCCTAAAACTCCTTCTTCACCTCCTTCATCTCCATCTTATTCTTCTTCTTCGAGTACAAGTTCAAATTCTACTGCAAGAAAACATTCTCATAAACATAAGCATGATATGTCTTTACTTAAACTTGATGTAAAGTTTGTTTTTCCTATGTATGATGGCGAAGTTAATGCTGAGAAACTTGATAACTAGGTTAGACAGATGGAGGTATATTGTAATGTGCAGCAAATCAAAGATGAGGCAACAAAAATCAGATTGGCATCGCTTCGTCTTAAAGGCACAACTCTCATCTGGTGGCAAAGTAAAATGCAACATGGAACTCAACAAGTTGGTAAGATTTTTCCATCATGGCATGATTTTATTTCTGCACTTAGAAAACGGTTATATCCATTGGGATACAAGGAAAAGGCTTTAATTGAATGGCAAAGTCTTAAGCTAAGAACAGGATAGTCGATGCAGGATTATACAGATGAATTTCGTAAGATGGATTTGATGTTAAATGTTCCATTGACTACACAAGAAACTCTTATCAAGTATATAGGAGGTTTGCCTGCTTATATTCGTAATATTGTATTTATATTTGGACCTACTAATCTTGATGAGGTTTATGTTCAAGCAATGTATATTGAAGAAGGAAAAATTGGAGTTGGTGTATCGAGGGAATCATCTTCAAAGAAAGATGGCAAAAGCAAAGGGAATGGGAAGAAAGCAAACTCAACTACATTGAAGAAAGAGAAGTTCTCTTGCAAGCATTGCAAGAAATAAGGGCACAATGATGAGCATTGCTGGCAATTGCACCCAAAGAAGACACTGAAGTGGTTCAAAGAGAGGAAAGGGAGGTAAACATTTGCAATGACAACACGACCAACAAACTTGGGGTATGATTCAAGTGATGAGTCTAAGATTATAGCACTTGGTTTGACAGGTAAAATGGTGATGATTTTGATTCAAGAAGTAAATTGTTTCATATAAGGGTCATAATGAAACATACTAAGATCGACACATTAATAGATAGTGGATCTCAATCTAACTTGATTTCAGAAGTAGTGGTTAAGAAATTGGGATTAAACAATAAGATGCATCACAAACCCTATTCACTTAATTAGATAAGCAAAGATCATAAATTGCCCATAACAAAGCAATGCACTTCAAGGTTTGCAATTTCATCAAAGTTTGTGGATGAGGTAACATGTGATGTGGTGCCACTAAATGAATGTGGAATGGTCTTAGACAACCCTTTTTTATATGATCGCAAAACAATCTTCTATAGGGAACATAATAAATATCACTTAACTAAAGAAGGCAATGAATATGTTGTACATGCTCATCATATCAATGCAAATCAACGCAAATCAATATCACTTAACTAAAGAAGGCAATAAATATGTTGTACATGCTCATCATATCAACGCAAATCAATCTCTTATCACAATGGAACAATTAAAGAAGGAAGCTTATGCAAGCAGTACACCTATAATTGTGCCAAGTAAAGCAGATGATATTAAGCATGAACATGAGATGATTGTAGAATGGAAGTTCAATCATACTTTGCTTCAAGATAAGTTAATGTTGTGCAAGCCCGTCAAACATATTGGTTCATTTTCAGTCATATTTATGATATTATCGCAGCTAATGTTTTCTACATGGATGGGAGTGGATTCAGTAAGATGTGAACGAGTTCAAATGGCTAACAATATGCTTTCAGTTGTCATGGTTATTATGCAATTGATTATGATGCGACAGATACACAGAACATAGTTTAAAGACAAAGGAAAAGTGGTGAGGCCTATCCCGCACTTGATGACTAATTAATATCCTTTTGGAGGACCAAAAGGTCTTAGTGGGGAGGAATGATCCAAAATGGATACAGGAAGGCCTAAAAATAAAAGTTTTTGGAATCGAACGAAACTAGTGCCATCGCGTTGGGCTCGTCGAGCCGATTCCGTCCATATATATATATATTTTTTTTCTGAAAATGGATACCGTATGCATAAGTTATCGTGATCTGAAGATCAGGTCAAACAGGAAAAAAGTTAAAGTCAAAGTCGACGTATGACATGAACAACACGTCATGCTGACGTCAGCATGATACGTGGCAACACTAGAGGTTGACACGTGGCAGGCATTTTTGGCATTTTCAGGTGCTGATGTGGCGATGACATGGACTGCACGGAATGACACGTGGTATCCCGAATGAATGACATGTGGCTATATGTATGATGACTGGGTAGGTTTACATGGCTCGACCAATGGTGAGGTGACACTTGGCCCAATGAGGAGGCACCACGTGGCACCTTCTGGAAGGCCAAATTTGGCGGAGATCCTCCAAATCTTGCGAAATATGTCTAACTATCGCTAAATTTGGTGAAGTCTCGCTTATTTATTCGGGAACGCAAATCGAGACCGCGTGGATTGTACCGATCTAATAGGGCACATCATTGGGATTCGTGCCGAGGGGAGGCCCAAGGGACTGTTCAGAAGCAAGTCGACTTTATACTCAAAAGTTGCAGAATTTTGAGGGGAGTTTGAATATGGATTTTGATTCTGCATCTGAGTAGCCGAACAGAAAAGTGCCTCGAGAGCCCGAGATGTTGATCCAAGCATAGTCGACTTTATACTCAAAAGTATCAGAATTTCTTGTTCCAACCAATGGTGATGTATGTTTCTGTCCAGAAGTTACAAATCTGAAAGGTGGTTTTAGAAATTGTTATGTAAGACTTTCGTTTGTAATCTTAAAGCATTGACGATTAATAAGAATCCCACCCCACTGAGACAAAGGCCCCGAGACGTAGGCAAACTTGTGCCAAACTCCGTTAACAATCTTGGTGTTATGGTTTGTTGTTTTTACTTCTTATATGGCTGCAACATTCTTTCATTAAGCTTCTTCTCTTAATTCCTAAATGGTAAATCAACTCATGCATAAACTTAACCATAGTCTTTAAAAGATCAATTTTCGGATCATGCTACTACTACAAAAACTTGGTGGTTGAAGCTAAAGTGTCCATGAATTTAAATCCGCACCCACACCAACATGAAGAGTTGTTGCACATTTTGCATAGCCTATGCCTTCCCATGATGATTCCTAGGTGGCTTGATTGTTCAAAAGTTGAAGATGAACCTACGTTCATCGCATTTGTTGTTTCCCACACAAGCAGATGAGATATCTTCATAAATGAAATGTACATCACCTGTGTATTCCCACCTTGATCATGCACAGGTGACACTGTGACCTTAAATGGAAATGACTTGGCTAACGGATTGTGAGTGACGGAGGAGGCTCCCACTTCTTTAACATATGAATATATCTTAAATTCCAACATGCCTTTCAGATATATGAATATTCGTTTGATTGCCTACATGTGTGTTTTCTTTGGTGCAGCTTGAAACCTTCCAACTAACCCTATTGCATGCATAATATCTGGTCTTGAAATTGTCACATACAAGAGGTTGCCTATCATCGATCTATACAAATTTTGATTTACTTCCTTTGATTTATCTTATTTACTTAGCTCACAACCATTGACCATGGGTGTGCTAATAGGTTTACAATCTTCCATTTCAAWCTTCTTCAACATCTCTTTGATATATTTGGTTTGAGAAATGAATATTTCTTTGCGGGTTTGAGTAATCTACAGTCCTGGAAAGAATGACAATTCTCCAAGCATGGACATCTCAATTKTTTTTTGCATTTCTTTAGCAAWATTTTGGCTCACTTGATCAAAATTACTTCCAAAAATGACATCATCCACATATACCACAATAATTAACATATCTCCATGACTTGTTTTTATGTAGAGATTTCTATCTGTTGTTCCTCTTCTGAAGCCTTGTTGTTGTAAKTACTTATCAAGTCTTGAACACCATGCTCTGGGGGCTTGATTTAATCCATAAAGTGCTTTCTTCGATATGCAAACATAGTCTTCATTTCCTGATAATGAGAATCCTTCAGGCTGTTCGATGTATACTTCTTCGCCTAAATCTCTATTCAGAAATGTTGATTTGACATCCATCTGATATACTTTGAAGTTCTTAAAGCTATCAAATTCCAAAAAGATTCTAATGGATTCTAATATTGCAACAAGAGTAAAGGTTTCTTCAAAGTCAATGCCTTCTACTTGAGCATACCCTTACACACCAATCTTGTTTTATTTCTTACCACTTTTCCTTCTTCATTCAACTTATTTATGAATACCCATTTTGTATCAATCACATTATTGTCTTTGGGTCTTGGGACAAGTTCCCATGTCTAATTTTTCTCAATTTGGTTTAACTCTTCTTCCATAACATTTACCCAATGTTGATCAATACTAGCTTCTGCAAAACATTTAGGCTCTATTTCAAGTTCCCATGTCTAATTTTTCTCAATTTGGTTTAACTCTTCTTCCATAACATTTACCCAATGTGGATCAATACTAGCTTCTGCAAAACATTTAGGCTCTTGTTTAGAATTGCTTGCCAGTTTTCTCCTAGTCTGGGTCTTAGAATTTTTATCACCAAGAATTAAGTTTTCTGGATGAATTTTCTGCACAAACCTGGATGGTGTTTGTGTGTCTTGGCATTATGTTTCTTCTTCTTCTTCTTCTTCATATTTTTTTTCTTAACATTTGTTGTAATCTATTTCTTCTATTTCTAGTTGGTTCTTGTATGGTATTTCTTCATCTATTTTGACATTTATGCTTTCACCAATCTTATGCAGTTTTTTGTTATAACATCTATAGGCTTTGCTTCTTGGTGAATAACCAAGAAAAATTCCTTCATCTTCTCTTGGGTCAAACTTGCCTAGATCCTCATCATCCTGTTTGATATTACACTTGATTCCAAATATTCTGAAGTGTTTTACATATGTTGGTTGACCTTTCCATTGTTGATAATGTGTCTTGTCACTATTGACTCTTATTTTCCCTCTGTTTAGAATGTAGACAACAATGTAAACTGCTTCTCTCCAAAATTTGTATGACAATTTTGCTTCATTTAACATTGTCTTGGCAATTTCTTGTACATGTTTGTTTTTCCTTTAAACTACTCCATTTTGTTGAAGAGTTCTTGTAGTTAAATATTGTCTTGTTATTCCATGATCTTCATAGAATTATTCAAATTCATTTGTTGTAAAYTCACCTCCATTATCCGACCTTAAACATTTGAATTTCAGATCAGTCTCATTCTCAACTAAAGTTTTGAATGCTTAAAATTTTTCAAATGCCTTCGATTTATTTTTAAGAAAGGTAACCCAAGTCATTCTTGTATAATCATCAATGAGCAACATAAAATAGCTTTCTCCTTGCAAGCTTTTTGTTCTTGTTGGTCCATAGAGATATATATGCACAAGTTCCAATGGCTTGGTTGTTGCATATTCCTTTGTCTTGAAGCTCACCCTTGATTGTTTTCAACGTTGTAACTACCTGCAGATAGTGCTTGAGGTTTTGTGATCTTTGGCATGTCTCTTACTGTTTGTTTGGTACTATTTTTTACCAAGTTGTCAAAATTCATATGACCCATTCTTTTATGCCACAACCAACTTTCATCTATGTGCCCCATGAAGCATTTTTATCCATTAATTTCATCAAGAATGTATACATTGTTTGGGTTTCTGATTGCTTTTGCAACCAACTTGTTGTTGGGTTGTTATATTTTTTACAGTGAAATTCAAGGTGGATCGACTGACAGTCAAAGTCGAAGGTCAAGGTGATTCGATCGGGTAAAAATGAATTCAAGGTGAATCGACAACAAGTCGAAGGTCGAGGTGAGTTGACCGGGCAATGTCAAAGTCAAAGGTCAAGGTGGCTTGACATGTTAAAGACATTGACAACAAGTTGAAGAGGTCAACCAACAAGAGGTCGACAGGTGGGCATGTAGCAACTGACTAAAGATCAAATGAATGCCAACTAGTAGTCGATGAGTAATCCGACTTGGTAGTCGACTGTAACAGAATCTGAGATTCACAAGATTTGTAGCTAATGATTTGTGTGGATCTGTAACCATTTTTGGGCGCCTTTTCTTTAGGGTTTTTCCTACTATAAAACCTATAAAGAGGGTGTGTTTTAATGTTGTAAAAGCTAATCGATCTTTAGAGAAATCGTTGTAGAGGTTGTTGGTCATGTAGATGTAAGACGAATTGGTCAAATACTTTGGTTTAGGATCTCTCTAGATTGGGAGTCTTAAAATCACAGAGGTATGTGCTTAGTCCTATGTTTGCATTATCTGCTTGAGACAACCATGGAATTCCAAGAGGTTAAAATAATTTTACAGATGCATGAGGAATTGATAAGGGACAATAGGGATACTTTTGACACAATCATACTAAAAATTCAAGATCGTGAACATCCAATAAAATCCTTGAATGCATATACTATGGGGATCCTAGATCACTTGAATCAGAGGGTAACAAAATTGGAAGAGGAATGTGTCATTCTAAGGAATACAAATATGAGTCATAATGGAATTTCAGGTGCCTACAACCACATGAATGCTGACACTATAGAGAATGGGGAAATTAGGGAATAATACACTATTAAATAACTCTTTGAATCCATGGAAATAGGCATTTTGGAACTAGATCACGTTGATTAAGGAATGGAAGAGGTTGTTAGATGCAAAATCTTTTAGTTAAATTATGTTTTCAAAGTTCTACTAATATTAGGTAGTTTTTCTAGGATATATACTACTGCTAAATGGGAACCATTGTTAATAGTATTTTGTAAGTTGGAAATTTTGGACAAGGATCTATCATGCTCAATCTCTTTGGAGATCTTAAGAACAATGCACTTTTGTTGTTTAGATTTGCTACAACACGTTTTTGATTAATGCAAAAAGTTCCCCAATTTTAGTTAAAAACAAAATGCATTTAAAAACATCCTTAAAGATTGGGAAGAGGCTAGGAAGATCTCCCTTGAGGCATGGGGAGTGGACCGTCGAAAACCACGCATGGGGAGTGGACATTCAAAAACCACAACAAAAATCCAAATAGGTAATAAATAATATATAATTAGTTGAATTATTGATTTTTTTTTTTTTATGACTCATTTAACATTAATTAATTATTTTTTATGACTCATTTAGCAGTAAATCTTGCAACCAAGGTACATAAAAAAATGTTTCTAATAAGAAGTTCACAAGTAAAAAAGAAACATAGTCCTAACATATAGCTGGATACCCCAAATCATTTTAGATACAACATGGTCCTAAAATATCTAAAGGTATATATCCTACAAAAGGCCTAAAATATTGAAAATTTTGAAACACACACACACAAAGTTGGAGACAAGTCAACCGGTGGCTTCATCCATTGCTTCATTGTTTGGGTTCATCACCACCTTCTTTGTGCCCACATGTTTCAATACCTAGTGAATTATGTCGTTTTCTGTTGGATTTCCAAAGTTTGAAGTTGTTGAGTGAACATGGATGTAATTTCCAAAATTCTTTCCTTTTGATAATTGAGAAATCGAGTGACTCAACTCTCTTTGTTCAAACTCTAATTCAATAATATGTCTTTTTTGCTGCAAAAGTATGCCCATGATACCTTCAACATGATATTTGGTAATATTTTCCTCGTTCACCATTCTCTCTTTGATTGAATGAATTGAGCTTCCATGTCTGTCAATTGCCTCATCATGATGCTTAAGGGCTCTCTTGGTCTCCTATAGTTCCTTAAAATCCATATGACACTCACTATAGTCCAGGTCACATTACAGGGGAAGGAAGTCTCAATTTCAAGGATACCTAACAAACAATGAGATGAAGGGGTGAATATGACCCAAGGTAAAAATAGAGAAGAGAAAAGGCTTCAATAGAGAGGCCAAGACAAAGACCCAACCTACCTAGAATCCTCATGGTGCACTAATTTGAGATTCTCAACACTAGTAGCAAAACAATGGAGAAACAACCAAAACATAGAATAAACCATACCACAGAGGCAACAATTTATTCAATTGCAGACTCAAAAATAAACATAAAATACCACATACATGTGTTTCTGAAGGAACACACTTGAAAACTGACCAAGGTTAAGTCCAATTTCCTTGTTAAGTCAAGATAAAGAGACACCAATACTACCACGTTGAAACATAGACATGTAGATTCCCATCCCAATCGTGGAATTCGATACTAGAAATCCACACACAATGCCATTAAAATCCCACCATGTTTATTCCAAACACGAACTGATGATTCAAAACCACGCTAGGGGGAGACAAGATGTGTGTGAAATGATAGGAGTGGTCCTGTCTAACCCTTTCTCACTCCATGTATGTTGTGGACTTTGTGACGATCCACGTGCCCATTCAATTGAATGTTATATGGTATGTTCTTCATTAATCATGGGACGGGTTGGTGATACTCTTTGCCATTAATGACTATTGTCCCCACCTTTTTCAATGTTTCTAGGTTAGTATAACGATATGTTACCATATTTTTTTCCCACGATATATGTGAAAAATTCACATTTGTAATTGAGGTTTGAACATGTCTAATAATCCCAACCATAGGGAAGGAGACACTGATCCACATAGATGCAATTCGATGTAATTCTTGCAGATGAAGAATATGTTGTAGAAAGTGAGACATACCAAGTATTAATTATCTTATTTTTCACAATTTAACCTTTGTTGGGCTAAATATATGCAATATTAATTCCCACATTTAATTATCAACCAGGGCTCGTAAGCTTCGAGGTGCAGGCACATGAAACACAGGATCAGAGCCTAGTCTAACATAATCTAAGGTCGACAAAACAATCTTCAAACCCACACTGCAGGAAATTAAAGTGCAAGGAATCCAAAGGTACAAGAAAATAAAGCGATCTGAAAGCAAACTGTAGGAAATTTGATGAAAACAATCTAAAATCAATCTTAAGCAAAAGACAATCAAACAAGGCTGCAAATTAAATCTAAACTCGAAATATTCCATAGTCAGATGCATCAATCATGGAGAAGAAGGAGAAGGAATAAGTAAAGATGATGTTGTAGAGATGTGAAGCAAAGAATTGAAATTCTTATGCGATAGAAAATAAATACCAACTCTTTCAAGAAAGATGAATGTTAGATGGGTTAAGCAGAGATGAACATAGAATTTTGAATGTACACTGTAGAACTCAACAAAGAATAATCATAAAGAAGGGAGGAATGCTTCTATAGTTGACTCCAAAGGTTGAATGTACACAGTCAAATAAAAGTTGGAAACATGGTTGAAGAAAATGAAATGGATTCTTGCTGACAATTGTCTAACTTAGAGGATTTGCAATCAACCAAGCAAAGAAAGAAGACGAATGAAAATGAATAGATGCATAATGGGTGGTGTGTCTTAATGTGCAAGTTCTAGGTGCAAAGAATGAAGAAAAGAGAAGGGAAATCTGCTCATAAACAAATGTAAATTCCCATGCATGGGTAATCAATCTGTAAGCACATCATGAAGGATGGCACACACTCTAAATTGTAAATAATAAGTGCAGTTCTGAACCTATGTTTATGTGTCTTCTATTCATAAATGAATTCAATATCCAATTAAAGATCAAAACTCTATTTTATGCATTTGACACAGCTAGGAAGGAACAAAATTATTTAATAATGTGAGCAACAAATAGATGGCAATTTAATCAAGCATGAATGGGCATAATTAAAGCAAGGCACAAAACAATGAATCGTTGGTCAAATAATCATTAAGCATAGAAATAGAGAAGCATGAAAACACATATATAAGAAGCTTGGAAAATGAGTATGATTGAGGTTAAATGCAAAATGATGATGCTTTGAGTGGAAGGGCATAAATTCAAGTTGTTCATGAAACCAATTGCATAATCAAATTGTTGAATTGAAACACATAGTGCATGGAAATCAAATCAAATCAAATTCATAAACTAATTAGCAAAATAAATGACAACAGTGACATACCCGGATCGAGGGGCCCTACCCGACCTAGGCATGCTCCTGGTAGACTAGTTCAGATCAGAACTGGAATGATGCATCAAATCTCAACCATGAACTGTTCTTGTTTATTATAAATCAAAATCTTTGATTACAACATTTTGCTCATCAATTTCATGTCTCTAACATGATGAATTTCTCCCAAATACAAAATTTAAATAATAATGATAGCTCCTCCTCAGCCCTATGAGGCTCTTATTTATACACTAAATCCAAAGGGAGATGATAGAACCAAATCCCCCAAACTCAGAGTTTGGTTAAAACCAATTTTACAAATTTTTGAGCAAAATCACAAAAATCTGGGTTTTATTGTAATTTGGGTAGATTCGAGTTAGGAATCCACCCATATATTCCAAACCAATTCCCATTTTTAAAAAGTGCTCACGTTTTACACAATTTTCCATATTATAGACAAAACCCATTTCGTAGAATTTCCAGATCTGATGCCATCTGCACGAAAATCGAGGCACAAGTTGGTAGTTTGAGATTTTTGCTAATTTTTGCAGAATCATTCCCCCTGAGCTGGAGGTCCATACGTGTGATATGGGTGAATTCTTCCTCACTTTTCCACATGTAAACTTCGCTCTGGACAAAACCCATATCTTCGGTTTTCCTCTAGAATCTTTCCAAAATTTTGAATTATTTCTAGTACCAGACTGTTGTTGATGCTGGTACTAGATGACCTGGAGCATTCTGGTACCAGATGATTTCTGGAACATTATAGTACTGGATGTGTTGAATTGTGAGTACCGTATGATATGGAGTGTGAGTATCCACTGACATGGAGTGTGGGTACCAGATGACATGGAGTGTGATTATCGGATGACTATGGAACCTTCTGGTACCAGATGACTTGGAGTACCGGATGAGCACAATATTGGTACCAGACAAACTGAGTACTAGATGACATGGAGTGTGGGTACCGAATGACTGTACAGGTACTGGTTGACTGTAGAACCTTTTGGTACCAGATGAGCGCACTATTGGTACCGAATGAGCTGAGTACTGGATGACATGGAGTGTGGGTACCAGATGACATGGAGTATGGGTATTGGATGACTTTGCAGGTACCGGTTGACTGTAGAACCTTCTGGTACCAGATGACTTAGAGTACCGGATGAGCGTAGTATTGGTACTAGACGAGTTGGTACTGGATGACATGCCGAATGAGCGCAGTATTGGTACCAGACGAGCTGGTACTGGATGACATGGAGTGTGGGTACCAGGCGACTGTGCAGGTACCGATCGACTGTAGAACCTTCTGGTATCGGATGACTTGGAGTATCAGATGACCTGCAATGTGGGTACCAGAACATGAACAATACAGGTACCAGAACATGGAAAATGCATATACCGAAACCTGAATAGTACATAACATGTTTCTTAGACATAGAAACATAGGACTAAACCATCATCGACAAAACTGTTGTATAATCATCCTTTTAATCACTAAAAATATGGAAAATTATGTATTAACCACATAGGATGAATAACAAGAGATAATGGAGGTTTATGGTGTAATTAGCGATATATTATTGAAGAAATGCAGGGAGAAGGTGCAATGATGAGTGTATTTGTATGGCAGAAAGTATGACAAAAATGGAGCCCAACAACCTTGTCACTAAATACAAGAAGGGGGATACAAATAATATTTCTCATTTCTTATCTAGAAGACTGAATGAATGGCTTATTGTATAAGGATGCTAACTTATGTATATTGAATTGATATTGTAGAACCATGATGTCAAGACAATCCCGTACTTTTAGATTTGCTAAACATTTTGGAGTTAGGAAGACATTGTTGAACTTGTAGAGATATATGTATAGGCCAAAGATAGCAACATGTGTTGTAAAATTCTACATCATGTTCTATTGTACATTGAAACATACTAATTGAAATTTAGGATTGTCTTCTCCTTTGATTTTACCATCTCAACCATGGGAGAGTATCTTGATGGAATGCCTTGGAGGATTGTTGAAGACCAGAAAGGGGAACAATTATGTATTTCTAGTGGTTAAAAAATTCAACAAGCTGGTGGAGTTGATTTCTTGTACGAAGACTGTAGTTGGCCAAGACACAACCCAATTGTTTTTCTAGAATATATGGGTACATTTTGGATTTCCTAATTCTATTATTTCAGACATGGATAACGTATCTTTGATTCATTTTTGGAAAGTGTTATGGGATATGATGGATACTACGTTGAAAAGGAGCATCACCTTTCATCCATAGACAAATGGGTAGAGAAAAGTGGTAAACAAGTTCATATTTCATTTATTTAGAGGTTTCAACAAAATGAATCCTAAGACTTGGGATGAGATTTTTCTCTTTATACAACATTGTTATAATCAAGTTGTCCATAGTTCTAGAACTAAGTCACCATGTGAAACTTATTTGGGATTTTCCTCCCGATTGACACCCTTTGACATTTCATTTGATTGAAATACTATAGATAAGTCGATGTATCATGGTCATGAACAAGACAAAGACATCAAATTCCTTGAGAGGATTCAACAAATACATAGGCATGCAAACAAGCAGTTTCATAGAGCATAACAAAGGTATAAGTAGAGGTATGATTGACACAGGGTTTCTCATCAATTTCATGTGGGAGATATGGTTTGGTCGTGTATAAGTAAGAAGCATTTACAAGGCCTATGCAAGAAGATAAAATCCATTAGGTATGGTCCATTTGAGATTGTGCAGTAGGTGGGGAAGAATGTTTTTCAACTGGAGTTGCCACCATATATGAGCACCTATTATGTTGTCAACATGAAGAATTTGAAGATTTTTTAACCTTCCATGCTCGACAAAGGGGAGGCAGAGTTGTCCGTTTTTCCAAAAGTTAAATACTTGGTGCCAAATGTGCAAATTGAGTTGGAATACGACACTTTGTTGTAGAGTAATCTTTGTGAAATGCATAGAGGTAGCCAAGTGTTGCTGAAAATTGGTTTGAGGGGCCATGTTCCTACAAAACCAAGGTGGTATTTGTTAGAGGAGTTCAAGGGCACATTTCTTTGTTTGCTTCATAACTTATAAGTTTTGAAGGGACCAAAAACACACAAAAGGGGAAGGTCTAATCTAAAATTGGATCGAACTAAAATATAACAAGTAGAATCTATCAAGGAAGCTTGACTAGACCAAGTTAATTGAATTAGGGGAATTGACTAAAGAATATCAATCTATAAGAGGCATTAAATGGTGCTTTTCAAATCAAATGAATTTGACTAGCATGTGTACGTTAGCTATATCATATACAAGATTTGGTTGATTAAATTAATTTGGATTAGCTACATATTGAGAGGCTTTGTTAGCACTGTTGTGTTAGTTAAGGACGAGTGTCAAATAGAGGTTTGTCTATGTAGCATTCATGAATCAAGGGCTTGTTGACTAAAAATGACGGTGATTACCACATGAATCAAACCGTTGTGTAACTGAAAGGGAACATGAAGGAGAATTGTTTATAAATAACTCTCATAAATCGACATAATATTGAGGAATACATGATGGAATCAAGGTTATCCATTTAGAGGATTGAATAATAATTATTCATTTTCAAAGTCGATTGAGGGGTCATAGTCGAGGGAGTAGCCAAAGAAGAGAAGAAGGGTTTTCCTTGAGGAAAGGAAGGCCTTGATTCTTTGATTTCTAGGAGTGTTAGGCATTGTAAATGAAACCATGTGGATGAGAAGTCCAAGAGGTCATGCACATTACATTTTTTGAATTGATCTTAGAGTTTTTACCCAAGAGAGATGGGTTTTCTCCAATATAACAACATTGTTGCACTATGTGATGAATATTGTGTTCTTTATTTTATTGTTGCCTAATAAGGAAATAAATCTAGGCCATAATATTCACAAAATATGGTTGTTTGGTCTATAATGGAATTTGAGGTGTAGATACATTGAGCGATCTTGACTTGCATACTGGAAAGTAGATCAATTAAAGAAAKAAATTATTCCTTAATTGTGTAGATAGGAGGTTAAAAACAATTATATATCATCTAGATTGCAACCATTTTTTTTTGTGGATGTCAATAATCTTCCCCTCCTACACTGGCATCCACATTAACCACATCCATATTTGAATCATTCTCGTTGGTATCATTTATTGTAGCTCCCTATTGACCTCTTTTAGATCTTCATTTGCATATTTGCAATGCATGTTTGTGGGTGCCACAAGAAACCATGTTTTCAAGACTTGTCTATAAATGCCATGCCTATCTACTTTATGAAACAATGACTTATATGAACAAAATCAAGGCCACACAATTCTATCAATTACAAATTGTTCCATCAAAAGTTGCAGGAGTAATATATTTGCTTTCTATGAATCAACATAGTTCAGTAGAATTGCAAATGCAAATTCATAATATATCTACAACACAACATTGTGTTTGATGCAAGTGGGCATTACAAATGCACATTTCTAATATAAGCTCAATGAAATATTAAGGCTAAGGGGTGAGGATTGTAAATAAGGATGATGAGATAAAATACACATAATGCAACATTATACCTCACATGATCTAGGATAATAAATGTCATCATAGATGCTCATGAATTAGTAGCGAGAAAAAAGACACATACTATGGTACTCAAGACAAATTGTGTTAGATGAACAACCTTTTCCATTCATGACATGGCTAATATTATAATTGTAACAATGCATAAAGCATTAACAAATGCACAAATTCCATCATGCAAATAGAGACAATAAGAAAAGATAAAAAGTAGCTAGTTTACTAGATGAATGAATATTCAACATCCACAACCAATCTTCCCCACACTTCCATCAAGTTCTTCTTTGCACTTATAGTCACAATCACATGTGCATTCGGAAGCCTCAACTATATTCACTAAGTTGCATCTCTTGTTACAGAGACTTGTCTACCTTCGTTCCAAGTTTCATTTACAATGTTGTAAGGCTTGTTTGAAGCCATTTTTCTTGTCTTTTTTTGTGACTTTGAATTTTTTTTGTGCTTTCCTTTCCCGTTATCTTTTACAACTTTGTAAAAACTATTTACAAGTCCTAAAAACACCCATGGTGGTTCACAAGCCTAACAACCCATAACACTCCTCTCAATCTTTGATAATATTAGAAATTTGCAAATAATAGGTCCCATTATCTAGCATACTTTTCTTATCATTTTCAAAGCTAACTTTTAAACAGAGTAAAAAACAAGAATACGCGAAAGCCTTAATGTTGCTTTTATCGTCTTATTATAATTAGAAAAATAATTTGTTGATCTGTAAATTATCATTCATTTTAGAGATGTAACTTTTAATCGTCTTATTATGATTAGAAAAATAATTTGTTGATCTGTAAATTATCATTCATTTTAGAGATGTAACTTGTCATTGTTCAAAGAAATTAAATCTAGTGATAAAAAAGAAGTTTTTCATCATTAAGTAATGTTTAATTTTAGAAAGTTCCTTAAATTCTAAGCATTATAATAACATTTTAATGGTAACAGCAATTAAAAGAGATACCCTTAACTTTAGCGAGAAGACAAGGGCATAGTTGTGGAGGGCATGTCGTTTAACTGCTCATAATTAACGGATCAACTTCCTTCCATCAACGGGAGCTTCTATGCTTGCCACGTGTAAGAACACATTCCATCCATCTCAGGGGAAGGGCTTTTGTGGGTAACAAACATCGTGGTTATAAAAGTGCTTCCAATATTATTAGGAATCACTACGTGTCATAAGCTGAGAAGGTCTTATGTGGGTAACGTAGATTGAGGTCATAAAAGTGCATCTAATATTATTTAGGATCACCACGTGTCATCAATCCAGAGAAAGATTCAATGTATGAAGCCCGTACCTTGGTCGCAAATGAGACTGGGAAAKCWGGTACGTTCAAAGGAATYGACGCTCCTTCCTCTTTGGAACAAAGTTTGTTTCCCATCACGTCAAAGAGAAAACACTTCTGACGCCTTCAATTTTAACCCTTCATTTACTGGCATGGATGTCTGCACCGATTCCCGTTCCCATTTATTTATTATATATATATATATATGCATGTCTCGCTTGCTATTACAACCAAATCCTTCCCACTCGACCTGATATTTATACTTGTGATATCACTTCCAGCATCGCACTATATGCTGTTAGGTCCCTCTCGATTTGCTTATCTATTTGTAGGCGAAAAAACAATATGCAGCGTCAGTTGCAGGTCGGAATAGAATCAATTCTTGCAGGCAACTCATCGTCGAGTTCGCCTGGGTATTGCTCAGAAGTTGTTGCGAGAAAATATAGCAACGGCCAGGCTCAGGCAAACCTGCACTGCATATGTCTGGCGTCCACAGTCGTCACAGAGTGGGGCTGTATCAGTTCGCTTGCAACGAATGGCAGTGTGGTGTACGCTGGTACCC
>JASDQU010437494.1:30806-56274 GCA_032191745.1 Picea mariana | reverse complement strand
TAACGTGGGAATTGGTCTAGGGAAGTCTCTCTTCTTGAGGGTTACTCAAGAAGACTGGCCCGCCTCGCCGGACAACAATTTCTCATTGTGGTTAACATGAGGAATGGTTCATTTTGGAGGTTTGTACAGGACAATATTTTCCTCTTGTGGTTAATAGAGGAAATGGTCTGAAAATTCATTCCTTAGGGTGCATTCATTCTTTCCAGGTTGCACTTTTTTTAGTTCTGAAGGAATGGCCCAGGTTGGGGAATGGTCCAGGCTCAACAACCAGGGATAGGAATTCCTTAGGGAAGATTCATTCTCTCCAGGTTACACTTTGTTTATTGTCAGAGAAATGGCCCAAGGTGAGGAATGGTCTAGGTTCAGAAATCAGAACAATCATTCTTTCTTGTTTGAGAATAATAAGGCAAATAGCCCATCGTTGATGTTCTACTTTGAGAGAAGATATTCTTTCAGATCTCACAGATGTGAGTTAAAGATTGGCCTAGATGATTCAGTTTATATCATAACATTGTTTCTGTGCAGGTTGATATCATATGATTGTTATGAAGACTGTATGACGATAGATTTATACTATTGTGGTGGATGTGTCCCACTGTTCGTGACTATACGTTACTGATCAAGTACTTGTTTTCTACTTGGTGTGGTAGTGTACCACTGGATTGTAGTTATGTACTACTATGGATAGACATAGTTGTGTTATATTTTGTTCTGATTATCTTGAAGACTATCGGTAGTTTGGTAAATAATTTTCAGCCAGATGAATGATTAAAGAATAGAGATTTCCCAGATGGAAAATGGTTCAGAACATCTACTCTTTAGGACATATGTCCAGATTAGAAGAATGGCTCTTGTATCACTCTGTGGTGTGAGTGACTTATCCAACATTATGTCTGATTACTCAGACAGAGTATGGTTTTGAGAGATGATGCAGCTGATGACACTGATGGTGATGATGATGCTCATAATCTGGTCATGAGATAGTCTAGACGACTATATTGATGCTACCGGGTGAATGGTATGTTTTGTGCTCAAGACCATTACCTGTAATACCTACCTATCTAGGAGGGAGTGTTGATATTATGGTAGCTGCGGGAGGTATTTACCTCCATGTGCAAACTTGACGAGAATAGAATACTCTGAGAAGAAATAAGAAACCCTAATGAGTTAGCTAATAACCCTAGAAGACTTTTTGGCTCAAGAAGATAGTTTATATTAGGTTATTAGCCTCCAAGAGAAGAAGTCGGCCAGAAGAAATAATAATATATTGAACATACAAATGCCTAGAATGAGAAGTTGGCCCAGATAGTTAGCTAGAATTACTATAAATATAGGAGGCCAGTCTTCATTCTGGCAGGCAGTCTCAAAATTGCAGAGAAACACTTGTGCACACTGCAGTGCCTAGTTTTGTGCGTAGGTTTGGAGGAGAGCTATCGGTGCAGTTGCTGCAGCTAGGAGCTACATTTTCTCTTGGAATATATCTTAGCTAGGGTTTGGACTATCTGATCAGCTCTTGTTGGTGCGATATCCTTGGGGAAAGGTGCACTACCCTTTTTTTGGCTATCTAGCCTAGGGTTTGCTTCCAGAGTGATTCTCTATCAAGGTTAAGGTGCTCGGATGGTGGCTTCAGCCTATGGTTGGGTAACAATAATGATATTGTCAATGGTAAAACAATAACATCCATTATATACTAACAAATGATGCATAGACTTAAAGTGTTTGGTCTTTGTTCACCATCAAAGACCAGATCTGGTCATTATTGTTCTCCCATAGAGCTTTTCAATCCAGGACAGCAACAAAAAACTTTCTGAGAAAGCTTTCCTTCTCTTAAATAATCCTCTCTCGGTCGGCTGAAACAGTGGAGTCATAACAGTGGAGTCGCCAGGTGCACATTTGTAATCTTCAATGGTTTTGATATCTGATGCACCTTCATAATCAAAAGCTTCTTTGTCGTTCTATCCCAGAGAAAAGTTTTCAATTCGTTCCCCGACAACGACACCAAAAATGTTGTCACTAGAAGTCACCTCTAGATTGCATTGAAGGTAAGCCCAATACCCATCAATTTATATGTTTGGGGTAATTGAGTTTTAGGTTTTCAAATGGAGAAGACTCAATGAAAAATAACATTGTAACTCAGAAATATGGACTAGAATGCACCAACCATTGAGGTCTCGAATCAACTTCAGTCAGTAATTTGGAGTAAGGGTGGGTAGGAGGAATATTTAGTGAGAAATGTGTAGAGGTCTGCTATGAACATCATATTTTTCAGCAGACTAAGGAGGAAAAACTTAAACACAAGGTCCTCTTCGATTCAAATTTCAAGGAAGCTGAAAGAAATCATAACAATACAATAATCAAACATTTATCATAATACAATTACAACAATCCATGTGAATCAATCAAACATGAACTCTCTCAGTATCAGAGGAAAATAATATGGAGTAAGAAAGATGACTTAAATTAATCAAAATATCTCAAAAACAAATACATAACCAGAGAACCAGTTGTTCTTAATCAAAATATTACAATAGCAGGGAGCCTAGCTCAACCATTCGACCTTTACAAAATATCAAAACTGAGCATATATACTCAAAACTGCTGCAACTACCAGGGATGTGATCAGATCATTGCCTTCAAAACCTTCAGTTAGCACCCGCTCTCTCAGGTTGTGCAAACCTCATTATGTTTGATGCGAGACAAGCATAGTTATGTGGTTTACAGGAAAAATTTCCCATAAGGAAGCTTTGGAATGTAAGTGTGCCTGCACGACCACTCTTAGCCTACTTTCCATTTATGGAGTGAGTTGAAGTTTCAACCACCAGCTCTATGTCCACTAACTGATATCTCCTCGGGATCGAGACCAGGCCAGGTAACCAAGGGATGACTACTTGTTGTGATTAAATGAAATGCTAAATGAACATATGAACACGGGGCCATTGGCCTGATCGAGATCTATGGCTAGGATGATTCTTCTATTTGAGGTGCAGCCGTTGAAGTTTACCCGTTCACCAATTCGGGGATACATAAGACCTTGCATGGAGACAATGTCAAATTTGGCTCTTTAAGAGCCTTGGACGCAGAGTAGAGGATGAGTGCCCTATGAATTTAGCCTTGTTCCAATGTGACCTTAGGCTATGACTTGACGCCTTATCCAAAATGGTATCTCGAGATTTCTAACTTAGGAAGTTTTCACGAAATCACCCTGCTGAGAGCGACGATCAGATATTTTTCACGATCGATGAATGCGATTGCTTCTTCGAAACTCCAAATCGGTCATCTCCATGCGATGGGTGCCAACCTTTCCTTCTGGACCCGCCTTCCATAGGACCTTAGGCTGTGATCCTGGGCCCACTCCTTGAGTGCTTCATGAACTCACGTTGTGGGAAACTTGTACATTGCTCCTAGCAAACCTCTGATTCATGAAACTATGAATCCGCTAATCTATTGCCACGTGCCCTTCTGGATCAGACGATCCAGCTTTACTTCACACTTCACGCTTCAGGACTCTAGGACCTCGACACTTCGGTGGCTTCGACACTTCTCATTTCAACACTCCCGAAGCTCATTCCCGTGAACCTTCGAATCAACTGCCACCTAACCCCTTAATATCGGATGGCTCCCACTTATTTCAAGCTTCGGGACTTCGGACCTTTGACGATTAAATTTAACAATATTTCGAACTCCCGATTCTCGCGATAATTTTCCACTGTTGATCTCTCCCAATGATATCTATGGCCTATATTTAGTCTTTTCTCGACCTTGATCTTGGGGCTTTGCTACAATGCCAATATTTGAGCAACTTTGGGTTTCCGAATGCCCGCGTGCCGTCGATTTGATTTTCCTAATTGGATCTTGGTCGTTGAAAGATAAACTTGTCTGCTTGCTTGATTTGAGTCTAGAACAGATTGCTCTAAGTGTCGTGCTTTGAGCCCGTGACTGTTGCCTGTGTAAACAAAGACTTGGACGATTGGATAGGGGCTGGGAAAACAGGGAGACCGTGGCACTTTAAACACAAAGGGAGGTAAATGAAAATGGTTTTACAAGCCAAAGGGGAAAAAAATAAGAATTGGTTTGCCAAAGGAGAGAGAGTAGGAAAATCAGAGACTTAGGTAGAAACCACAACCCCACAACCCCACAGAACTCTGACAAATTTGTGTGATAACAATTTGTGTAGTGTGGGGTACTGTAAATTGATGTACTATTCAATGATCTTTACAATACTTGATGAAGTTCCCTAATCTGTACTCTCCCCCTTGATCTGAGCAGAGGATTTTGATGGAATTTCTTGTTTTCTTCTCCACCATGTTTTTAAATTCCTTGAAGTATTATAAAACATCACTCTTTTTCCTAAGGAAATAAACCCATGTGTATCTTGTGTAGTCATCAATAAATAAAAATAATAATAAACACCACCTAAGGACCTCATCTGCATTGGTCCACAAACATCAATATGTATAAGTTCTAATACATCTTTCTTTCTCCTATTAGAATTAGAGGGGAATTCATCTCCGTGCATCTTTCCTAATGCACAAGCTTCACAATCAACATAGTCATTCTTCAACATAGGGATTCCTTCAACCATACTTTGTTTTTGTAATAACAACAAATCATGAAAATTAATGTGACCATACCTTTGGTGCCAAATATTTTCTGTAGGCATAGTTGCAGAAGTCAATGCTTGATGACTCTTGTTGGTGACATCAAGTTTGTACAGACCTCCAACTCTGACTCTTGAGGAAAAAAATCTGTAATGATCATGAAAGTCCTTCACTATACAATGTGTCTTGAAGAATTCAACCTTCAAATTCTGATCTGTAATTATGGACACATAAATCAATTTTCTCTTTATCCCATGGACATACACAACATTGTGGATGTGTCTGACAGTACCATTTGGAAGTGTTACTGGAATATCTCCATATCCCTTGATTGATAAGAATGATCATCTACAAGATAAATATGGGCACCATTATGTGTTTCTTTAAATTTTATATACCAATTCTTGTTACATGTCATGTGAATTGAGGCTCCAGAATCAACAAACCATGCGTCAACATCATCAGTTTCAGTAGGCAGTGCAGCATTAGACTCAAATAATCTGAGATCTTTTGAATCAAAATTTGGGTTTTCTTCTGCAAAATGTCCTGAATGTTTTCTATTTTTATGTCTAGCCTCATCATTTTTCTTCTTATAACATTCTCTAGCAAGATGCCCACTCCTACTACAATAGAAACACTTATGTTCATTTCTATTAGATGGCATATCTTGATTTGGCTTTGAAAATGGCTTCCTTTGAAATGAACTTCCTCCTCTGCCTCCTCCTATTTTCCATTTAGGGAATTTCTTCTTTGTCCATAGTGCTAAGTCTGAATTTTGAGGCTTCAAATTCATTGGCCTCTCTTCTTCTTGTTGCAACATACATGTCAATTCCAAAAAGGTAGGAGGTTTCTCTGGCTGCAAGGCCTGTTATAAACATTTTATATTCCTCTAGCATTCCATTACAAGCACATGGGTTCTTCCACATCTCCCCTAAAGAAATGGTATTCCGTCATGGCAAGCTCCATTTCCTGCGTCTCTCGTAATAGTTGATACTGACTTTCCGCTAACAGCCCTGCATCTTTCACGGCTCGCGTATAACGGGTTGATCGTGTCTCTATTTGTTGCATACTGAACGAAGTAAGCTCCATTCAAAAATTGATCATTCACCGATCTGGTCCTTCCCAACGAATTCGATCTAGTCACCCCTAATCAAAGTTACTTTTTCGTAACAAGCAATTCAAATGTTCCAAACTGAGTTGTAAGAGTTTTTTCATTGTTCGACGTATTTAACTCGCATACTTGTTCATTTCAATCATTATTTGTGAGAAATCTAAGAAATATTCAATATATGCGTGGGTAAATTTCGAATTTAATACCTTCTTCTTAAACGTGTCTTTTGGAGCGAGAAAACGGTTTCGTTCACTTCTGATTGCCAGGTGCATGGATCCTCCAATGGCATATATTCCTCATGGTTCATAGTCATTGTTCACCACATGTGCGTAGACAAAACGGACCCTGCCAAAGAAACCCAGATTAAGATTAATCCAAGAAAGCTAGCTTATATGAGTGACCTGAAGCATTATCATGATCAGTTGAACACAAAGTTGAAATATGTTATTCTAGTGATATTGCCTTGGGAAAGAATAGATCCTGACTTCATTTTTACCTGGGCATGCGCTGACCGCAGCCTGGTCCGAAATGATTGAAAGCCACTATAACTTTCATAGCCTTGTCTGCACTATAGCTATCATCATGTCCTAAGAGCATGTCCTCGTCATGGTGACTGAAGCGATTGTTGGATATAGTAATGGTCATGGAAGCGAGAGTGACGTCTATGAGGCCGTGGATATAGTAATGGCCGTGGAAGCGAGAGTGACGTCTATGAGGCCGTGGATATAGTAATGGCCATGGAAGCAAGAGTGATGCTAGTGTAGAGACTGTTATGGTCGATCCAAATATCACGTGACGCAAGGACAGATATGGAATCCCCATCACTCCCGGCCATACTCTGCACCAACTAGCCATACCAATTCACATAAAAAAAACTGATTGGGTTAATCAGAAAAACTCACACAGCCATAACAACCAGAGACACGAAGAACACACAATTAACTTATCTATTGCATTACAAGAATGACTATTTAGTTTCAAGATCAATCGTTGGAATTGCTTCTTCCAGATGTTTCTGGTTCTTTCAAGAATTTACCGAAGTCGGTGCATTTATTGTAGGCTTATTTCCATCAACTACCTAGTTGTTTAATTAATTTCTAACACTCCCCCTTAATTAAACAACCTTTACAAAACCTATCTTATCTCTACATATTACAAACTTAGCCTTCCCAAGAGGCTTTATAAATATATCTGCAGCATTATTATTTGTGTTGCAATACAATACATCAATTTCATTTGACTGTATTTTTTCTCTTACAAAATTATAGTGTGTCTCAATATGCTTTGACTTGGCATGATACACTAGGTTGTTTGCCAGTTTGATGGAACTTTGGTTGTCACATTGGATGATTGTTGGTACTTTTTTCTTTTCTCCAACATCTTCAAGTATCCTCCTTAGCCAAATTGCTTCACAGGTGGCAGTGCATAATGTTCTGTACTCAGCTTCAGTGGATGACAAAGAAATAGTTGGTTGTTTCTTACTGCTCCAGGACACAATCCATGATCCAATACTGAATGCATATCCCGTAGTAGACTTCGATCTCCTGCCCAATCAAAATCTGAGAAACCTGTCAACTCAACATCAAAATCATTAGTATACTCAATACCAAGATCAATAGTCCCTTTCAAATATTGAAGGACTCTGTTTGTAGCTTTCCAATGACTCTCATGAGCCTTAGCCATAAATTGGCTAAGAATGTTAACTGAATATGCAATATTGGCCTGGTTGTGGTGAGATAATTTAGTCTTCCCACCAATTGTCGATACAAAGTACCATCCACTTCTTTTGAGTCATCATTATGTTCTAATGGAGTGGATATTGGCTTACATGTGTTCATATTAAACCTCCACCTCCTTTGTATATTTTCTTTGTGTGATTGAGGTCTTACCATTTTCTCTCCATACCTCAAGACCTAAACAGTAATGTAAATGTTCAAGATCTTTCATTTCAAACTGTTGGGACAACTTTCTTTTGATTTCTTCAATCAACCCAATAGCACTTCTTGTTATGATAAGATCATCCACATATAGAGAAATCAAAGAAATTTGACCATTTCTATCTTTCTTGATATAAAGGTTTGGATCACTTTTACTTTTTATAAAGCCTTGTTGAAAGAAAAATGTATCAATTTTTTCATACCAAGACCTAGGTGCCTGTTTAAGTCCATATAAATCTTTCTTCAACTTGCATACAAGATGTTCTTGTCCTTTCTTTACAAACCCCTCTGATTGAACAAGATAAACCTCTTCTTTTAATTCTCCATTCAAAAATGCTGACTTGACATCTAACTGATGCAACTTTCAATTGTACTTGGTAGCCAATGCAATCATTAATCTAATAGTATTCAATTTTGTTACAGGAGAAAAAGTGTCTTCATAATCTATTCCTTCTTTCTGTGAATAACCTTTGGCAACCAATCTAGCTTTGTATTTGTCTATACCACCATCAATATTAAATTTATATTTGAACAACCATTTTGATCCTATGGGGGTTTTGTTCTCAGGCAATTCTGTCAATTCCCATGTTTCATTTTTAATTATAGAATCATACTCTTCCTTCATGGCATCCATCCATTCTTTGTGGTCTTTAGCTTGCTCATAATTTAAAGGTTCTACCACATTCATAGCTTGAGTTATTAAGGCATAGTCTCTATACCTGACTGAGGTCTTAGATTGTCTTGTTGTCCTCCTTAGTTCTTCACTTCTTTGTGGAGTTCCTTCACCTCTTCTAGGTGTGCTCTGGCTACTTGTAGAATCTACGATTCTTTGAACTTCTCCTTGGACTTCTTCTTCTTCTTCTTTAGCATTTTTCTCATTTTCTTTAGGTAGATTCCATGGATCATAATAATATGTTTTTCGTATTTCATTTTCATTTTCATGAAACAACACATCTCTACTTGCAAACACCTTATGATTGTTAGGATCAAACATCTTATAGGCTTTATATTCTGTACAATAACCAATAAATATGCATTCGATTGCCTTTGCATCAAGCTTTCTTCTATCTTCTTTTGGAATGTGAGCAAATGCTTTACTCCCAAATATTCTCAAGTGACTCACTTCTTGTTTGTATCCATAAAAAGCTTCAAAAGGTGTTTTGTGCTCTAAAATTTTTGTAGGACTCCTATTCTTCAGATATATTGCTTCAGCCCAAAAACCATTAGAAAGATTTTTACCTTTTATCATACTGCGAGCACATTCAACCAAGGTTCTATTTTTCCTTTCTGCTACTCCATTCTTCCGAGGAGTGTGTATACTCCCCTCCTTGATCTGACCTGAAAATCTTTATGCTCCTTCATGCTTGCTTTTCAACCATATTCTTGAATTCTTTAAAGTAATCAAAGACATCACTTTTCTTTCTCATAAAATAGACCCAAGTGTATCTAGTTCTATCATCGATAAAGATAAGGAAATAATATGCTCCTCGAAGAGATCTAGTTTGCATGGGTCCACAAACATCAGTATGCACTAGTTCAAGAATTTCTCGTCTTCTTTTATCTATATGCACAGGGAACTCTTCTCTATGTTGTTTTCCTAATGCACATCCTTCACATTCAATATGTTCAATCTTAAACATTGAAAGACCTTCTACCATTTCTTTCTTCTGAAGCATCATAAGATCATTATGGTTTAGGTGTCCATACCTTTGATGCATAGCTCTTCCATTAACATAGCTGTGGATGCCAATGCTTGATGATCCATCCTTGTAACATCAAGCTTATATAGTCCTCCAACTCTTGATCCTCTTGCAATGATTTTGTAGTGATCCACACATTTTGACTTAACAAATTGTACTTTTAGATCTTGATCTGCAATGGTGGATACCGAAATTAAATTCTTCTTTATGCCTGGCACTTACATTACATTATGGATTTGTTTCACCTCACTAGTAGGTAAAGCCATAGATACATCTCCATGCCCTTTAATTTCATGTGACCTATCATCTCCTAGATAGATCTTATGAATATCATTAATGTTTTCATGATATGTATCAAACCAATTCCTTTTACATGAAATATGAATTGAAGCACCAGAATCAATAAACCAGGCATTAGCATCATCAGTGTCTGCTGATAAAGCAGCATCAGAAACAAACAACTTAAGATTTTTGAAATCATCACATACTCTGGCACCTTTATCAACAAAATTTCCTGAATGCTTGTTATATTTGGACTCATTAAACTTCCTCCTCCTACAATCTTTAGCATAATGTCCAAAATTACCACAGTAGTAGCATCCTTCATTCTTCTTCACATTTGTGTTTGTGCTTGGTGGTGCCCTGCCATTATCTGGTTTTGTATGTGGTCTGCCTTCTTTATTTCTCCTTCATGAATTTCCTTTGTAGGGTTGTTTCCCTTTCGCCACTAATGCCAGATCTGAATCGTGAGATCTGCCATTGAGATTCTTTCTGCGCTCCTCTTCTTGCAAAAGAATACCTGTCAATTCATCAAAAGTATGGGCCTTTTCCCTAGCTGCAAGACCAGTAATGAACAATTGATATTCATCTAACATGCCATTTAATGTGACAGTGACCAGGTCAGTACTAGAAATCTTTTCACCAATATCTCCTAGCTTATCTTTCAAATCCTTGATTCTAGAAAGAAAGTTACTAATATTTTCATTCTCCTCCATCTTAATTGAAAGAAGCTTACTCTTCAAAAATAACACATGGTTTGTGTTCGTCGTCTCATACAAACCTTTAAGTGTCTCCCAAGTTTCATCGGATGTTTTGCATTTCTTAATGTGTGGGATGATATTTTCCTTGACGGACATCCTCAAGAGCACCTTTGCTTTAGTCTCTCGTCGCTCCGAATTTTGAACTCAGGCTATTGGGGCTACTGGTTTTGCTTCGTCTCCACATGCAATCGACCAAACATTGTATCCTTCCATCAACATCTGCAACTTAAACTTCCAATTGACATAATTTTCCCCATCTAACTTATTTGATTCATTTATATATGAATCTGCCATGATATTTGTCATCTTTAAAAAAAAAACACTAAAATCACTTTAAATGATCTAGGCCTTTTAGAACCCAGTGTAGAAACTCTATACTAATCAATAATTCAAATTTTGACCCCAATCACAATATCATCTCATTTTCACAAGATAAACATGTTGAACCCTCACAAATAATCAACTAGGCCATAAAAAAATACAATATGCATAGATAAAATACCAAACAACCTAATTTTTTTTTGTTTTCACAGCTCACCACATAATTTCTTCACAAGTCCACGGATTCTTTCTCAACTCAAGCTTCGATTGGCCCTCTAGATCAGTCCTCTCATACACTATGCTGATCGCTTAACCTCCTCAACCCATAGTGGAGAAGCAAACTCTGTCTCGCGGCAAACAATAGTGACGGCTCTCAACACTCTTTTGGCTCTTACGGCCCTCACAACTCTCAGACCTCAAGCTCTCTAACACAGGTGAGCACACCTCACAGTGCTCACTATTTTCAGGCCTCTCCAGCTCACGTGACCCTCACTGCTCTCTTAGCTCTGATACCAAATCAGAAAAACTCACACAGCCATAACAACAAGAGACACGAAGAACACACAATTAACTTATCTATTGCATTACAGGCATGACTATTTATACAATGGTGGGATAAGCTCCACTGTTGATTAGTTTCAAGATCAATGACTTGAATTGCTTCTTCTAGATGTTTCTGGTTCTTTCAAGAATTTACCAAAATCGGTGCACTCTGTGCATTTATTGTAGACTTATCTCCATCAACTACAGGACTGGTTGTTTAATTAATTTCTAACAGTGTTTGCAATGGTGAATGCTGAGTCCATGGATTATAATGTTCCTCGCGTTACATAAAAATATGCGGGGGACGTTGGAGATGTGTACGTGGCGCCTCTCCCGTCTATTGTCTTATGGCTTGCCATCAGAAGAGGAATTTTAAGCGTAATGTTCATGTCTCTCGCAAACACGATCCACAAAGGACCCGGATGAGTCACTGCATAGCGCAGAATGTGAGGCTTAGGGTGGACAGGGTCGTCCAGAGGGTTGGTTACTCTCTATATTTTCCCGCCCTTTCCCCCAGAGGCTCGGCTTCCGTAGCCGATTGCCCAGCCCGCTAGTCTCTGTCGATTCTCAGCCCAATTGGAATCCTTTCTCCAGCAGTTGTCGATCACATTGAAGGGGACCGGTTTATAATATCGCAGTGATCTTCGTTTCAAATTATTTTCATGCTTGCCATCGTCGCAAATCCATAGCGAATTATACCAATAAGAATTAATTGAAAACCTATTTCTATGACGTCCTTAGACAGTACAAACAAGAGCTACTGAATAGTATCAATACCTCATGATGCCAGTTGAATTGATGTAGCGATTGCGTATTTCGTGACCACCTTCAGCCTGAATAGCAGGAATTAACGATTCTACCGCCATTATAACCGTGAAGAGATGAACGACAGAAATTATTGTGTTCATTATGGATATCTTTGGAATTATAATTCAAATGTCCGCTGTTCGGTTATTTCGAATTTTTGTGCGGGTCCGGCATCGTTATAAATAGATGGCCAATTTGTCTTCTGCAGTCGCCTTGGGGCGGCGACAGAAGACAAAAGAGAAGGTTTAATGATGCTGAGACCGATTGAGTGCATTAATGTATAATCGTTTTGTTTTTTATAGTAATCTAGGAGGAACAAAAAATATTAAAAATTAGGTACGAAAGAAGCCTTTTGATTTCTCGATTTCACAATCCAATCTATATCAGTACAGGATTTTGTCTGGTGTTGTACTGAATTACAAATGAATTAGTCACTCCACGCTCAAGTATATGATAAAAAATTGTCTTCAGAAGTAAGTAACACATGTAAACTATTTGAAAGGATAAAGAACCACTTCTTTCCGAAGTAACACATGTCAACTATTTCAAAGGATATGGAACCTCTTCTCTGCGACAAGTAAAGCCGGCGCGGCGACCATTTTCTTTGGAACTTACATTGGCGAACTTACGGACACAGCAATCAAACAATCAGATTTTCGTTTATTTCCGGCTACCGAAACTATCAACCAAATCTGAAAGAAAGCCGGTGGCACATGGTGTAACGGATTAACTTGTCGATATAAATTTGTATGTAAGAAGCAGGAAGCGGCTGTCCAGTAGCTGAGCGGCCCACACAAAACATCAATGTAGTTCGGCCGTGAAGTCAATCCGTAGTAATCTCTTCAGCATGGACGAGGCCTTACAAAAGTGTGGTGTGTGAGTAGTGGTGAAAGGTGTGGTGTGTGAGTAGTGGTGAACTTGTATATTTCAAATTTAATCATTCTTTTATTGCATATAATGTTTAAATATTTTGTTAAATAACATTATAGATATAGGCTACATATGATTTAAGTATAGAAAAATATTTGAGGTCTCATTGATTTTAAAAGTTATTAGCTTCCTTATTAACTTTTGAGTTAAATTTCAATGTTTTCCTTTGTATTATAAGGTATAAATTTCACATAAAATATAGAACAAACTATTTTTTATAATAAAATTATTAATAACTTACAATTTGCAAAATGTGAATTGGTTGAAACATATGATCACATAAAAAGAAAAGTGTAATGACAAAAATATAGATATAGAATGATATAGTGCACTTGAAGGAGTCTCCTTATCTAGAGGAAATATTGTCATAAAGTAGGGTTGCTTCAAATAACACTGCTAAAACACATTCTCTATTCAAGGGTTTGAGCATTGCAAATGATTATAATATGCCAAACCTGTTGTATTTGGAGACTCAATGATAGTGGATTGAATATGAAGGAAACATTTTCAACGGTATTATCTCTCGTATTGTCACTGTGAACACAAGCTTTAAAGAGATTACAATCCACCATGTTAAAAGAGAATTGAACTCCCTAGCTGACAAAAGGAACAACGACAGAGCTAGGATCTTTAATGGGGGAATTGTGGTGAATGGGTAAAAGGGTGGAATTGTGGTGAATGGGTGAAAGGGGGTCCAACTCATTCCTTAATTTTCATCCCCTTTTGTTTTTCATGCCTACAGATTGGAAGCTGGATTTTCTTTGGCTTCACCTTCACCCCTTCTCCCACTTGGCGATTAAATTCCCCTGTTCGAGTATTCTTTTGAATGTGTGGCATGCAAATTATTTAGAGGGTGAAATGGATTTGGTTATTCCTCTTTCAGGAAGGGTTTGTGATAATTGTTTTTTGGTTGTAGCATATGGTTTAATCCATAGGAGTTTCGAGTTTAGTGATGAGGAGAAATTGTTTGGTGGTTTGTGCATTTATGTTTAGTGGGGTGAGTTGGCGTCGGTGTGAGTTTTTAGTGTCGGGTGTGAGCTTTTAGTGTCGTCTAGTTTTTAGATGACTGATTCCTAGGCCTCTATGACCTTTTGTCTCCCAACCTCAAACTCTCGTAAGTATCATGGTCATATTATTCTGAAATCTCTATATCGAGGTTGTTCTTTAGCAATTTCTTGGGATCATGATTTCGAAATTACGAATTATTAGGTAGGATCCATCCTGGAATGATTTCAAATAGGTTCTCATGTTCCATGAAGAAATCACCCAGGTGAATAATTCAACTCTGCACCAGCTTTCTAGTAAATTTGGGGATTTCGAGCATGCTTTATCCAATCTATCCATAACAAAAAATAAGAAAACAGATTTATCCCTCGCCACTCTCAACAAGAGAATGGATGGCATGGAGTTTGAAATTTAGAAGTTGAAGTCTCAGATAACCCATGGTTTCCGCATCTTTTGTCCAAGGTGGAATGCTACTTCGAGATAATGTATTTGACACTCGAGAAGGAATAGTAATAGAGGAATTTCTCCTATGGAAATAGAGGAAGAATACTTGCTATATGGTGCTTAAGAAAGGAAATAGAAGTTCAAGATTATGTTTCTTCTAATTAATGTATGTATTTCAAAGTTTATGGTACTTAGAGAAATTATATAAAGATGTAATCAACTCTGGCTAGCAAGGTAGCAATGGATAGGCCTATATTCTATATTGTGCTAGTTTTAGAAAAAGCATTAGGCTCGGAATCCCATTTTGCACTTCCTTTTGTCTATTATTTGTGTAGAAAACCAACTCTTAATATATACAAAGTTCAATTTCCATTAAAAAAAATGTTAAACATTTTTAAACAAAGTATTTGTCAAACGTTTAGTCTAAATTCATTTATTTGTCTTGGAGGGAAACCAGTTATCTTAATATATGTTTTGGAAATTGTTTTTTTTATTGAAAACATAATTATGATGTGATCACTTACAACTGAACCAACCCAAATTTATATTAATCCAAAATCTATTTTACTCACACAAACTTCTCTAAAATTAATATTCAAAGGAAAAATTAAATAAATCAAACAATTATAACTATCTTAACATAAGACGTGGGTGAAAACCAAGGCACCAACTAATAAAAGAAGTAGAGAATTACATGATCAATTCGAGGTAGATACAACGGCTCTCTGAGAGCTCCTTTTCCCACCCACCAAATTGTTAATAATGAAGATTATTACTTGGAACATTAGAGGCCTAAATGGGAGATCCAAATAGAGGATTCTCTGAAACTACATAAAAGATGAAGACCCTAATATTATTTTGCTCCAAGAAACAAAGTGTGCGGGGAAAATAGTAGAGGACATACTCAAAAAATGTTGGAGACATTGCAACTTTTATCACTTGGATTTGAAAGGCGCAGCACGGGGATTATATATACTCTAGAACCTTGCCATAGTAACCTTGGACCAAGGCTTCTCCACACCAAGTACTCTTACAACCCACTACCAAGTTATCGGCTCGAACAAAGATGGGTTGATCACCGATGCATATGTCCCACAAAATTTTCAGGACAAGGACCTCTTCCTCAAAAGATTGTCATACCTAGGCTCTCTAGTAGAGCACAAGCGATGGATAGTAGGTGGATATTTCAACATGATCCTCACGCTAGAGGAAAAAAGAGGAATGAAAAAATGCCTGGAACAAGACATCATAAAATTCCAGGAGCTATTAATACAACTCAATCTGGTCGACATAGAAAATGGCAATGGCACCTACACATGGGCCAACAAACAATAGGACACCAACAAATAGCCTGCAGGCTAGACCTCTTATTAATCTCAGAAGCCCTCGTGCTTGAAGAACCAATGGTAGAGTCCAGTATTATTTTAAAGGCGGGGTCGAATCACTGGCCTATACACTTTTCGATAGATCCAATAGCCACAACCAAGATCAAACCCTTTAAATTTGAGAAATTCTAGCTCACTCACCCGGACTTCCAGGAGCTAGCTCGAATCTAGTGGAGCAATGCGGAGGTCCAAAAGGGGACTAAAATGTTTTTCTTCCAACAAAAGCTAAAAAAATTCAAACAACAGGTACACAAATGGAGAAAATAGGTCTTTGGGAACATTTTTCAGGAAAGGAAAATGATGGAAAAAAAACTAGAATACCTTCATGATCAAATTATACAAATAGGATACACAGTCACTTAAAAACCAGGAGGAGAAGGACATCAAGAGGCAACTGGAAGAAAGATACAACCAGGAGGAAATCCTATGGAGACAAAAATCTTGGTTTCAATGGCTCAAAGAGGGTGAGAAAAACTCTGAATTCTTCCATCTCTCCATGATCCCCAGACGCTTCATAAAATGCATTACGAAGATGGAAGATGAGCAGGAAAACACCCTGCTAAATCACCAAGAAATAACGCATAAGATGACAGACTTCTACAAGGATCTTCTCCCAGAACCCCTTGTGGACCGCACTCCAGCAATATAGTGGGTGACCCAAAATATTCCAATCCTTATCTCACTGGAATAGAACACAACTCTCATGAAACCCATAATGCAAGAATAGGTGGACGAATCCGTTCAGGATCTTCCTAAAGGAAAAGCTCTAGGCCCACATGGTTTCACTAGAGACTTCTTCCACTTCTACTGGCCAATGCTCAAGGAAGAGGTGTGGAAGTTGGAGGAATCATGTAGTTTGAGCAAAGTTCTTCCAGCACTAAATGTCAATTTTCTCACCTTAATCCCCAAAGAAGAGAGGCTCACAGATCCGAAGAAATTTTTGCCAATAGCACTATGCAACATGATTGATAAAATCATCTCCAAGGTTATACCATTGTGACTCAATCTCATACTCCACTTCATCATCTCCAAGGAGAAATCATGGTACGTTGAAGGAAGGAAAATCATGGACAGTGTCATCTTAGTCCATGAAATCATTCACTCGCTCAAAAGCACCCATACTCTAGGTATGCTACTAAAACTAGACCTTTCAAAATATTTTTACAAATTAAGATGGCAGTATATGAAATCCCTCTTAACAACTTTTGGCTTCAACAATGAGTGGATCTCTTGGACAACGAACCTCATATCCTCAACATTCTTCTCAATTCTTGTTAATGGGGTTCCCTCCCAACCCCTCTCCCCCTCGAGAGGTATAAGACAAGGTAACCCTCTCTCCCCCTTCCTATTTTTCATAATGGCGGAAGGCTTGGGCCGCTACATCAAAGCCTCAATTAAAAATGGCTCGCTTCAAGGCCTTCCTCTGCATGGGTTACAACCGACAACCTCTCACATCCAATTCGTTGATGATATGATGCTTTTGAACACCCCCATAATGAAAGAAGCCAACAAACTGAGATATAGTCTCAATGATTTCAGTGACACATCTGGAACCACCTTTAATCTCGCCAAATATCATCTCTTCTTTTTCATACACCAAAGGCCATCCAACAACACATCTCACAACTAATGAACATATCCACATGTTCCCTTCCCTCTCAATACCTGGGACTCCCTCTCTCTGAATCTGCAGCCATAAACATTTCTTGGGACTCTCTTCTCCTTTGTATCTCCAATTGCCTTAGCAATTGGAACTTCCGATCCCTCAATCTCTTAGCCAAACTCATTCTCTTAAAGTTAGTTATTCATGCCATTCCTGCCTAATTCTTTTCGGCCCTCGCCGCTCCTCATTCAGTCATAAAAAATATAAGGAATATGCAAAGGAGATTTCTATGGCATGGCCACAACCCAGATAAAAGTGGGCTCTCGTTAGTTGGGACAAAGTCTGTAATCCCAAATCTCTAGGAGGGTTGCGTCTTAGTGACCCTAGCAAATTAAACAATTCCATTAGAGAAAAGATATGGCGATAATGGCTCAAACATCTGACTGAGATTTGGGAAAAACTATGGAAAGATAAATACGCCTCGAATACGCCTCAAGATCATCTTATTTGGCTACAGGATAAAACTCAGGGCTCCAACATTTAGAACGCGGCCTCGAAAAATCGCTCGTTAATACATGAACATGTTTTTTGGGAAATTCGTAATGGCTAGAATGCACTATTCTGGACGGACTCCTAGCAGCAATTTCCACTGCTACAAACCAAATATAACCTACGATCTTCTGAAAATAAAATCCGAGATCTATCCTCCCTCAAAGTGGCATAATTGTGGTCAAATACCCCCAACAATTCTCCTTGGCATAGCTGGAAAAAAACTTACCATGATCTCCAAGTGGCAACTGATTGTGATTTGTAGCACTGGAAGAAAATAAAAAATCCAAGCCGAATCTGCATAAGAATAGACCCAGACATACTCATATGGGGTCACACTCCGCATGGAAACTTCATACTCAAAGAGGGATACACTCTACAGGAAAAACTACAAAACATTCAAAAATATCACATATGGGAAACAATATGGAAATCAAGATTCTGGCCAAAAATCTCCACTTTTCTCTGGCTTCTAGTCTAGAACAAGATCTTAACCTAGGACAATCTCAAAAAATTGGGGATTCATTGGTCCCTCAATGTGCCACCTCTATTACCAACAAAAACAAACCATGGAGAAACTCTTAAACTGTCCACTTAGGGAGGAAATCTCGAATTAGGCCACCTAGCTCATGAGAAGAACTAGACAATAAAACAACATCATCATCAACACAATCAAGAATTGGGGACTCAACTCCTTCAAAAGTCTTATCCTGAACAGAAATTGGCAACTCCTTCCATGCTTCATTGTATGGAAACTGTGGAAAGAGAGGAACAAATGTATCTTTCACTCCCATACCTCCTCGCCCCCTCACCTCTGGACCACTATCCTCTCGCATCTTCAGGAAACTCTCCAGCTACACATGTGGACCCAAGAATATTTCCCAACTGATCCAAGTGAACTCTCTGTTATAAAATCCTAGGGATTCTCTCTGTCATTTTCTACCCTTCCCCTACAATTCCCCCTAAAAGCAAAGGCCTTCAATCCCTCTACTTGGTTCCCCCCTTATTTGAATTTCAGAAAGTTAATTTCTATGGTGCCTCCAGAGGCAATCTAGGAAATTTAGGATATGGAGCGGTCATAAGGAATAGCACAGGTCAAATTCAATTCCCCTTCATAGAAAATCTGGGGTATGACACCAACAATCCAACAGAAATCTGGGGTCTCATTAAAGGAGTACAAATCGCTCTTGACCACAATCTCACTCACCTGATTATTGAAGGAGACTCCAAATTCATCATCGACCTGGCTACAAAAATCATAAATGGAAAAGACTTAGAGAAAATAACCCCCAACTGGAGTCTCCTAGGCCCCTTAAACAGTCTCAAGGCACTTCTGAGGCCCTCTCTAACTATCCCCACCTCTCACATAAGGAGAAGTGAAAATAAAGTGGCGGATAGACTATCCAATGCAGGGGTTGACACCACGCAACACGTCATTTACATCGACACAAGACAGTCCCCAAGTTTTCCACTCTGGCTCCAATGCATGGAGTTATCCCAGTAGGAATGCCCCCCCGGATGGGGTGCCACCTAGCCAATGTCAGCGGACACCTGGAATGGAGAAGCCAGGAGAGTTATTAACCACGACCACTAGCCCACATCCCATAACCACCGCATGGATCACACCTCGCGGATAGTAATGGTAGTGTGCTTGGACAACCATGTAGGGTTAATGGCCGCTCGCGCAAGCTAGACCATGCATACTAGGCCTAGGGGGATGTCAATTCGGCTCTAATGGCTAGGGAGGCTATCAATTTGTGGAGTAATAAGAGAGCAATTTCCATGGTTCACTCATCCCTTCTCCCTCCACTCTTTCTCATGCTCAACTCCTATGAGCGTTTTTTCATTGTCGTCCTCTATGTTTTTTTCTCGGCTACTCTCTCCCCTTACATGACCCTTTGCTTTGTCACCCTCCGTGACTGTGTTGGATTCACTACTCCTGTTCTCTCTCTGGCACACTTTAACCATTCCCTCGACCCTCACAAGAGTCTTCTCTGCAACTTCACCGATGCCTGGGTGGAGATACTCGCTTGGGCTACTTGACTTTGGATTATAACAGGTTTTGATACTTAGCTTGGATACTGGGCTACATTTCTCTCGTCCCTTTCATGCTTTCCCAAGCATCTTCTAATAACCTCTTTTCCCTCAACCCCAGGTCTCCATCATTTTTCTAAGCATGCCCAGAGAAAGGGGAAAGTCTAAGAGAGGTGCGTGGTACGATAGCACCCTCTCGAGGCGTGATATACTTGCCCCCTCCCAATTGGCTCTCATTGCTCTCTTTTCTAGCCCAAGGCACAACAACTAGGGGTCATCAGAGCTGCCTGTATCCTCCCCATACTCACTCCATGGAATTATCTCAACTAAGGAGGAAGCACCACCTTCGTGCACGCGCATTCCTCTCACCACAAGTCTTTTGCCCCCCCAAAGGACATGTATTATGGTGATGCCAGCTGCATAGTGGAGGAAGAGCTTCCCTCGTGCTAGCAGGAGACCCCCTTGAATGTTATGGTCACGGTGGATGAAGATGATATGACGATTAGAGTGGATACAACAGACGCAGGAAACACAGCTGAAGTAGCAGAATAAATGGATGCCAAGATGATGGATGATCTGCCTTTGTCGACCCCACTCCTGTTCGCAGAGGAGCACATTCATCTCATCTTTGAGATGCGACAAAAATTCGATGAACATGCCCATATTCAGAAATTCTTGCGACAATGCTTGGACCTCCTCATGGACGCGATGACAGTTGCTCCATCAAGAAAAATATATCCAACATGTGGACAATTATTTGTCTCAACCTATATCGCTGAAGGACGACCGAGTCCAAGCTAACTCTCAGGTTTCATGGTTTCTTTTTGCTTTCGTCATTACCGCAGAGAATTACCATTCTCTTTCATGTTTTGTAATACAGTCGACCATGGCCCCTACACAATAGATACTCTGCTCTCTTTTTTGTTACAGTTTCAGTTATAGTTTCAGACATGTTTTCAGTTAAAGTTTCAGACATGCTTATTGGCCACTTACCATGGTTTCCCGCTGTGGCGGGACAAGTGACAGAATCATGTTTTTTGTATAAACACGCAATGATATGAATATATTTTTGAACTCTTTTATTTATAAAAAAAAAACATAAAGTTATTTTCTTACTAAATATTAAATATTAATATAATACACATTTTTTATATAATATAAGGAGATGTAAAGATTGATAACACCCAATATTAAAAACATATTTTTTCTCTTTTGAAATCACAAATACAAATTCAAATTCAAATTATATATATATATATTGATTGATTGAAAATAGTGTACTTTCAATTATGATAGCTCATTAATAATCATATAACACATTAAGTATTAATATAATGTACACTTATATATATAAACTTGAAAAATAATGTAGTGCAATTGTGATATATCATTAATAATTATATATATATATATTAAACAAAGCAAACACTTTTGAGCAATAAAACTTAACATAAAGTTATTTTCGGACTAAATATTAAATATTAATGTAATGTGCACTTAAAAAATAATGTAGTGCAATTGTGATATATCATTAATAATTATATATATATATTAAACAAAGCAAACACTTTTGAGCAACAAAACTTAACATAAAGTTATTTTCGGACTAAATGTTAAATATTAATGTAATGTGCACTTAATTAGATATATTTATAGAAAGATATTGCACATCACCACATCAATGCTTCTATAATAGTAGATATTTTTTAAAAAATTATTTTTTCAAAAATGAGCACTAGTAGATATTTCAATTACAAATCATGTGATAAACTAATTCATAATATTATCAAAATTTGTTAAAAGACTTCTTGTTAATTGACTACCAACGTATCATGAGGATAGTCCTTAATGTATTGATTAATTATTACATTAATATTATATATAATAATAATGTAATTAATTAATTCATTAATATATTATATTAATGTATCAATGTATATAAATTAATGTGTAATGTATTAATTAATAATACATTAATGCATTATTAATTTATATATGGTTAAAGTATTAATATTCTAATAAAGTAATACATTAATAATATATTGAATACAACAATAAATATATTACTAAAGTATTAATACATCAATTGAGCAATACATTAATAAAGTAGTAATACATTGACCTTCATGTATTTACTAAGACATTATTAGAGTACTAATCCATTAATGTGTAATATAACATATTAAACTATTAATTATACATTAATAATGTATTAAATACATTAGCAAATGCCTTCATAAATATATGAATAAAGTATTAATACACTAATAAATTAATATATTAATAATACATTAATAAAATACTAATTCATTGAACTTAATGTATTTAGTAAAACATTATTAAAGTATTAATACATTAACAATACATGATTATATTTTGTTTTGGTTTGTTAATGTGGTCGAACCTGTTGGCATCGAGATTAACCTGTGGCTTGAGAAACCGTGACTCAGGGGCATCTAAGCCATCAAAATCATCGAGGGTGCCTGAGCCACACCAACCCTTAACATGGTTGGATTTTTTTTTCCCCGCACGTTTAGTGACTTTTCAACACAGAGTGGCTTAACAACACACTTCGTCACTGACTATCCTACACCTTGGGGACACAATACATGATTATATTAATATAATGTATAAATAAAAATAATACAGTAATTCACAAAGTAACATATTAAAGTATTGATATATTAAATATGTAATGTATTAGTTAATTAATACATTATTACATTATTAAGTAATACATTGTTAAAGTATTAATACCATAATAAAGTAATATATTAATAATACATTATTAAAGTAGTAATACATTAATAATATATTCTTAAAGTACTAATACTTTTATTGAAAATGATTATGGTTAACTATGATTGAATATGATCATGATGTTTTATGATCATAACTATGAATAACATTTTTCCAACAAAAAACTACTCATTATATTGGTATATAATCTGTTGTCTTCACAAATTATACACAAATTATACAAATCTCTACCACTGACCCAACAGAACGAGAAGGTCATGAGAGATGTAAACATCACACGCCCCCAAAGTACCTCAAAGTGTTTACCAAAAACATTGCACGCCGTCACTGAGGACCTCAAAGCTGTGGCCCAAACATTTTCTTGCCAAGGAGGAGGATGACAAAGGAGATCGGAAAAACCGCAAACTCATCCAAGAGGGAAAGAACCCATCACCCACAGTGAATGGAAGCAAATCTGTAGAAACGAAAAAACCCTTGCAGACACATGGTCACCAGGGCGAATCTGGGAAGGTGAGAATGAAGAGTAATGCCAGAACTGTCAGCTCTCCCTCCTCTCTCGCAGAGTTTGTATCCATCTTTCTGAATCTGCAAAGCTCACGCTCCTCTCTTGTAGTGATTTGTATGCGCAGGCCCGCGCTCCTCACCCTTGAAGTAACTCGTTCGAGCTCCTCTGCAACATTGATACATTAAAATATAGTGAAATGTAGTAATTTATTTAATTAATACAATTTTAATAAATGCATTACTACTAAAATGTGAATACACTAAAACATTAATAAAGTATTAGTATACAAATAAAATAATACATTAATAAAGTATTATTACACTATTATACTAATGTAATATATAATATATAAATTAAAGTATAAATTTACATTACTGTAATCATTAATAAAATATTAGTATACAAATAAAATAATACATTAATAAATTATTATTACATTAGTGTAATGTAATGTATAAATTAAAATATAAATTTATACTACTATACAATGTGATAACTTATTGATTAATTAATGTAATACATAAATAATACATTATTAATAATGTAATTATTAATATTACTAATAAAAAAAATATTAATATTAATATTAATATTAAAATATGAATATTAAAGAATTAAAATATTAAAAAGTATTAATACTTGAATAATACATTATTAAAAAATATGAATATCTTAAAAAATACATTATTAAAGTAGTAATACATTAATAATATATTAATACAATAATTTACGATGATTATGTTTGATTGTGATTATTAATACAATAATTTACGATGATTATGTTTGATTGTGATTGATCATGACCATGGTTAACTTTGGTAGAACTTTGTTGACTTTGGGGAGGAAAGGTTCACTATTGTTGACATGGTTAATTATGGTTGACCATGACCTTGCTTGACCATGACCATGGATAATTATGGTTGACCTTGGTTGACCAAGACTAGGTTAATTGTGGTTGACCTTCGATTACCATGATCATGGTTAATTATGGTTGATCATGACCATGGTTAACTTCTATTGACCTTCATTATGGTTCACATTGGTTGACCATGACCATGATTCAATGCGGTTGAACAAGCTTGACAATGGTCAACCATGTTTCACAATTATTGTCCATAAATAACTACTACTCAACCATAACCATGAGAGATAAATACATATAGAAAACAATAATTTTCATTAAAAACACAACTATGATATATATATATATATATATTCTTTTTTGGATTAAAATTTGGGATTTAAAAAGAGAAAACATATGTTTTTAATATTGGGTGCACTCAATCTCTACAACTCCTTATATTATATACAAAATGTGTACTATATTAATATTTAATAAGAAAATAAATTTTAATTTATTAAATTTTTTATTTAAATATTAATTTTTGAGAAGTTTGTGTGTGTAAAATAGATTTTGGATTAATATAAATTTGGGTTGGTTTAGTTGTAAGTGATCACATCAGAATTATGTTTTGAATTCCAAAGCACACATCAAGATAATCGGTTTCCCATATAAATGAATTTAGACGAAACGTTTAACAAATAACAACAAAAGTATGTACAAAATGAAGCTCCGAATCATGTGATAAATGAACCCATGACGTTATCAACCATCAAAATTTGTTAAAATACTTCGATAACACAGTACATAGTGGTTTATAAATATTTATAAAAAAAAACACCACTAGATATCTGATAGTGGTTTTCAAAGATAAATATTTAAAAAAAACACCAGTAAATATCTGAATTACAAGTAATGTGACAAATGAACATATCAGCTCATCAACCATCACAATTTGTTCAAATTCTCGACTCTGAAATCCGTAGGCATGTTTTTGGCTCATAGTTAGGTTTAGGCTTGCACGTTGAAGCACCGATTAGTGTCGGCAGATATTTCACTTAGCACCGATTAGTATCCGCTGATATTTCACTTACCATATCCTTGTTGTAAAAGCCTGCATACATTGAATTGAATATGCTACGGAGATCTTATTAATTTAAATTGTTAACAAATACCATCTGATACTAAATTGGGGATCTGAGAATGTCCGAGTCAAAGAAGCTATAAAAATCACAAATCTTGGCCGACATTCTGCTGTATATAAATACAGGCACGCTGGTTCTTTCACATCTCCCCTACAGACAAGGTATTCCGCAATGGCAAGCTAGATTTCCCGCGTTTCTCGTAATAGATGA
>JASDQU010437494.1:7361-17554 GCA_032191745.1 Picea mariana | reverse complement strand
CTATTAAAAAAAATGTCAATTCAAAATTTAAGGAAAAAATGTGGTGTGATAAAGAGTTAGAGGAAAAAAGAAAATTAAGGTCTTATAAATATGTAATCAACCCTAATCTAGAAGATCAAAATTATCTATCTATTTTGCCAAGTGTAAAGAAAAAAATAAACATTGCTAAGATAAGAACAAATTCTCACGAGCTCCATAGTGAAATTGGGCATTGGTCAATTACTAAAACACCATGGGATGAAAGAGTCTCTCACCTTTGTGACACTAAAAAGGTTGAAGATGAAAAGCACTTTCTCTTAGATTATCCAGCCTATACCCATATTAGATCTCATTTTCAAAATATTGATCACACTACCAACCTTCCTAACCTCTTAACTCAACAAAAGTATGGTGATCTTGGAAAGATTTTCTTAATGCTTTTCGAGCACAGAAACAAAATTCTAAAGAATCACAAGTAATCACTTACCCTTTTAAGGTATGATAGACCAATTAGGTCTTAGTGGACGTTAATCATCATCATCATCATCATCATCATTAGTGTACAAATAAAATAATACATTAATAAAGTATTATTACATTATTACATGAATGTAATGTATAAATTAAAGTATAAATTTACGCTACTCTAATGTATAAATTTACACTACTCTACAATGTAACTTATTAATTAATTAATACATTAATAATGAAATACATAAATAATACATTATTAATAATGTAATTATTAATATTATTAATAGACAAAATTATTAATATTAATATTGATATTAAAACATTAATATTAAAGAATTAAAACGTTAAAAAGTATTAATACTTTAATAATACGTTATTAAAGTATTAATACCTCAAAACAATACTTTATAATGACCATGGTTAACTTTGGTAGAACTTGGTTGACTTTGGGGAAGAAAGGTTCACTATGGTTGACATGGTTAATTATGGTTGACCATGACCTTGCTTCACCACGACCATGGATAATTATGGTTGACATTGGTTGACCGTTAATTGTGGTTGATCTTGGATTACCATAATCATGGTTAATTATGGTTGACCATGACCATGGTTAACTTCTCTTGAAGTTCAGAATGGTTCACATTGGTTGACCATGACCATGGTTGAGTGTGGTTGAGCACATTGACAATGGTCAACCATGTTTCACAATTGTTGTCCATAGATGAACAGTACTGGCCATGACCATGAGGGATAATTTTAAGGATGAGAATTTATATTAAAATGTAGAAACATGGGATAATCTTACTAGTTCTTAATATGCAAAACTTAAAATTATTGGTGATAGTTTTATAAAAATATTCAAATTTCTAAAAACATTATATATTTTTTATAAAATTTTGGTAATTTTTAATGTAAAATAATTTTATTCTATGAAATTTGGGCCAATAGTTTTTAGAAAAAATGGAAATTGGAGTTTTTATATATGTAATGTATTAATACATTAATGCATTGATAATGTATTAATACAATACTTCAATGATAAATTAATAATAAATTATTAAAGTAATAATACATTGATAAATGCATTACTAAGTTATTAATACATTAACTAGAAATGACCATGATTGAATAAATGTTACAATGGTTTCTTATGATCATGATTATGAATGACATTAATACATTAATGTATATTGTGATGTGTTAATTTAATGAATTAATGCATTAATACATTTTTATGATTAAAGCACTAATAAAGTATTAATACAGTAATAAATTAATACAATTAATAATGCATTAATAAGGTAGTAATAAATTATTATTTTTTTTGTTTGTTAATTTGTCCAGACCTTCTTGGCAGCGGGATTAACCTTTGGCTTGAGAAACCGCGATTCAGGGGCATCTAAGCTGTCAAAATCACCCGGGGATCGCACCTGGCCTCAGCCACACCAACCCTTAACATGGTTATATTTTTTGTCCTTGCAGGTTTCAAACCGATAACTTTTAAACACGGAGTGGCTTAACAACACACTTCGTCACTGACTGTCCTACACCTCGGGGATAGGTAGTAATAAATTATTACATTAATGTTAAATTAATATATTAAATTACACTAATGTATAATGCAACCTATTAAATAAGTGATACAATAATAATATAATGTACATTAATTAATTAGTACATTTCTAAATAATTAATGTTAGGATATTTAGACACTTAGGAGTTAGTAAGATCTACTTGGTCTATTGTGTCGTTAGGTAAAAGTGTGTTTTCTAGTGTGTTTCTTTAGTATTCATTAGTATGCATTTGTAGTTAGGAAATCCGACAGTCACGATAGGTTCCTGACATAGAGTGATCTGACGGTTCATACTCCTCAATCTTAACGGACATTGATCTGTGGCTTAACACTCGATTGGTCCATGATATCTATTTAAAGAGCATGGAGGGTCATTTTCCGATGATCGATTGTGAGAAACACTCTTGTAAAATCCCTTTGTAATCTTTTTCTTTGCATTAATAAACTACTCCAAGTAGCCTCATTGGTTGGGGCCATGGATGTTTCTTCGTAGGGGTTTTACCATGTGAAAAAATTGGTGTGTTGATCTTTGATCTGGTTATGTGAGTGGTTACTGAAGGTGTTCGTCCTCTGTTGGAATACCTGTGTTGTCGAACATGGTATCAAAGCCTCTTTGAATACCCGCTCCTGTTGTAGATCGAGATCATGAAACCGAGTTGCCTCATCTACATTTTCTGTCATTTTCGTACATTTCTGGGCTGAGAGGACTGTTCCATTGCGTTCGGACCGCTCATTTTAGTCATAAACACTTTTTCATTTCACTCGAAAAGGTTTCCATTTTCCCAAGATACGGCCATTACAGTGAGATCCAGAGGTATAAAGCTTGAATACATATTTTTTTAAATTTTTGCAGAGTAGTATTTTTGTTTTATTTATTTCTAGATTTCTACTCTTTTATATCTGTGTATGCCCTTTTCCCTGTTCCTTGTGCGATCTCAGAAAATCAGAAACAGATAGGAAAAGGTGCATCTGCCAGGTAAGCTAACCGAGGTCTAACCCTTGTTGTCATCGAGAAGCGAAATTTTTTTCTTGTGTGAAAAGAGTTTTTTTTTAGCACTCTCTCCAACGCTGTCTTCCACAACAACAAGAACACCCTCAATCCTCCTTTTGAACATTACAATATGTTTTGTTAGATCATTTGGTTAAAAGTTTCCTTATTAAGTAAGAGGTCATGAGTTCAAGTCTCTCTTTTGTTACCTTTTTTTTTAAAAGTTCATGCTAAAATTGTATAGTGTATTTCACTTCAAGTATAAAAGTGAATCACTATAAGTAACTTTAATATTTTATTTTAGAGTTATTTTTTTTGCATGCATCTTTTCTATTATAAAGTAACTTCATTGTAAAAGTGATCCCCACTTCTTTTTATAAAAGTGGGTCACTTCATAAAGCAACTTACACAATCACGTGGTCATTTGGTTACCGATTGTGTCTTTTTAAAAAAAGGCATAACTCTAACATCAAAAGTTCATTTTCAGTGCCATTTTTTTAAACTTCATAAATTTTCGAGATCTTTCCATCAAGATCATCAGTTTTAGTTTTTAAATCCACATTATCTGCATATTTAATATGAATTCTACAAGTATTGTCTTGCTTACCAGCAACAACTACTTCCAATGGAAATGTGATATGGACGATTTATTAAAAAGTAAAGGCTTGTATCGGATTACCTTGGGAAAAGAAAAAGCACCCACTGATGCTGATAAAAAAGCCAAGTGGGATAATAGGAATGGTGAAGCACGTGGTCTAATCGGAATTTCCATCTCTCTTGATTTAAGGTACCACCTTCAAGATATTGATGACCCCAAAGAAGCTTGGAACACGATTGAATCTATGTTTGGTAAACTCAATATTATTAGAGCACAACAGTTAGAAAATCAAATACCGAGTTTGAGTCCAAATGATTTTTCATGCCTTGGAGACTATCTATCTAGGTTTAAAACACTCAGAATTTTATGTGAAGAATGTAAGATAAAGATGGAGGAAGAGCATTGCATCTATCTTATTCTTTCTAAGATAGGTAGTGCATATTCTATGTTTGTATCTACCTTTTATGCCATGGTAGAGGCTCTAGGGGAAGAATCTTATGAAAAACCCACTCTTGAGTCCTTTTGTGCTTCTTTGATTCGAGAGGAAGATAAGCTTGTAAAATTTGAAGTGATCAACACTGTAGGTCCCTCCAACAAAGCCTTAGTTTCCCAGTAGAAAGATAAACCCAAGTATCCTAAAAAGCAACATCCTCGCTACAACAACAAACAATAATGGTTCCAAACCTGCTCAGATAGCTTCAGCTCCTACTAGTGACAAATGAGCAAAATATAAAAGTAAGAATACTAACAAACATTGCAAGTTTTGTGATAAATATGGTCATGATGAATACAAATGTTTCAATAAGATGGAAGATTTAGAAGCAGCGATGAATAAACACAACATCAGTATTGATTCTACTTCTTCTTCTCATGGACATGCACTTTCTGCTTCTGGTTTCTCCTTCAATTCAAATTCTACTACTACTTCTTCTTCTGATGAGTGGCTTATTGATTCAGGAGCATATTACCATATGGCTAAGGATAAATCCATATTTTCTGCTCTAAATGAATGTAACAACAAGAACATATTTTTTGGTGATGATAGTTCTCTTAGTGTTGTAGAATATGGAATCGTTTAAGTAGATAATGGTCATTTCAATTATGTATTATGTGTTCCGAGTCTTTCTTGTAACCTTCTATCATTATATCAAATCACTCATTTAGGTGAAGGTAAAACCGTCGATTTTTCACCTCACCAAGTTGTAATCAAGGATCTAAAAGATCCTAAACATGTTCTTGCAACTAGAATTGTTGATGATATTACCAGGTTGTACAAGTTTGACAACTTTGGGTCATCATCTTTTTCATCAGTTTTTGTTGCTCATAGCGACGACTTGAGAAAACTTTGGCATGAGCGTTTTGGTCATCTAAACTATCGCTCGTTGCAGAAACTATGTAATCAACGGATGGTGATAGGTATTCCTCTTGTTTCATGTAGAGATGGTGTTTGTGCCGGTTTTGTTCTCCGAAAACATCATCAGGACAGTTTTGACAAACGTGCCTCCTAGCACACCTCGGGTCCTTTGCAGCTTGTTCATAGTGATTTGTGTGGTCCACTTTCTTCTCCTTCTTTTTCTGGGTGCAAGTAATTCTTAGCTTTCAATGATGACTTTTCCAAACGTACTTGGGTTTACTTCTTAGAACTCAAGAGTGAAGTTTTTGACAATTTTTTGGCCTTCAAGTCCCTTGTAGAAAAGCAAACTAGACATCAAATTCAAAGGTTAAGAACAGATAATGGAGGCGAATATGTGAATAATAATTTTACAAACTACTACACTACACAGGAAATCCAAATGCAACACACTGTTCCATATACACCACAACAAAATGGTGTTGATGAGAGAAATAACCGCACATTAAAAGAAATGACTAATTGTATGATCCAATCTAAGGGATTAAGTCTAAAGTATTGGGCGGAAACCATCAACTATGCAAATTACATAGTAACTCGCACTCCCACAAAGGCTCTCAGAAATATAACTCCGGAAGAAGATTGGACTAAAATTAAACCATATGTAAGTCACTTCCGTGTATTTGGTAGTATAGCATGGGCTCACATTCCTGATGAGAAAAGGAAAGGATTGCAACCTAAAAGTAAGAAGTGTATATTTGTTGGTTATTCTGAATATTTCAAAGGTTACAGACTTCTTCAATCACATTGTAATGAAATTTTTATTAGAAGAGATGTTAAATTTGATGAAAATCTCTTGGCCTACGAGCCTAATTCGGTAATTGTGTCTTCTCCATCCTGCGAGCCATATTCAATGTTTGTGCCTTCTTATGATCTATTTTCTTCTTCAGATGATGACAGTGAGGATGAAAATCCACCTCTACCTGCTCACCCTCCTCCAGATGAGTCCTTTGAACATGAACCAGCACCAACTCTACCGCTTCCTAGATGGGTCCGTTCAACAAAAGAAACAACTGGTGATCTTGTCAGTGATCCTTCAGATCAACGTCAGACATGTTCACAGTTCTAGTGAGCCTCTTATCTTTTGGCTCACGTTTCAGAAACTCATGATCCAAAGACATTTGCAGAAGCTTAAGGTCATTCAGATTGGGATACAACAATGAATGAAGAGGATTGTTCTTTAATGACAAACGATACTTGGGATCTTGTACCTCTTCCAAAAGGAAGAAAACTTGTTATATGAAAATGGGTCTACAAAACTAAGCATGCATCAAATGGAAATGTTGAAAGACACAAGTCTCGGTTAGTTTGCAAAGGATTTTCCCAAGTTGAAGGAATTGACTATAATGAAACCTTTGCCCCTGTAGAAAAAATGAATTCCATCTACCTTATTCTTGCCCTTGCTGCCTCAAATAAATGGGAGTTCCATCAGATGGATGTTAAATCTGTCTTCTTGCATGGAGATTTGCAAGAAGAAATCTACATGAACAACCTCCTGGCTATGTCCAGAATGACTCTATCCTTGTTTGTCACCTCAAGAAATCTCTTTATGGTCTCAAGCAAGCTCCCCGAGCTTGGTATGCCAAAATGGATAGGTTTCTTATTGCCACTGGATTCTCTAGATTCCATTCTAATCCTAATGTCTATACCAAGAAACTAGGAAGCCATCTCATAATCCTTGTCCTTTATGTTGATGACCTTATCCTTACTGGTAGTGACTCAAAACTCTTAAACCATGTGCAAACCAGCCTTAAGAAGAAATTTGAAATGACAGACTTAGGATTTTTGCACTATTTCCTTGGCCTCCAAGTTTTGCAAACAAATGAAGGAATTTTTCTTTCCCAGTTGTTATTGGATAAATCGGTAGGTGTAGACACTAACTGATCTCCCTAGATCCACCTAGATCTAGAACAAAACACAGCAAAACCTGATGCTTTCCTTAAGTTTTAAACATTGAATTTACTAACTAAAGAGGAATAGGTGACATACCGTTTAAATGCCACTTCCTCTCGCCATCCCCATCCTAGCTCAGTTCCAACACTCATACAATGATGATCCTGCAAAAGAATGCAACCAACCAAAGTGATAGTAATAACATAAACTCAATATAACCTATGTATGTGATCAAGGAATCATAAAGTAAAACACAACAAGCTTTATAGGAAATAATTATATTACTGTATCATATTAAATGTGAAAGAGAGATTACAACTGTGGCCTTGATTTCGTAAGGTCCCTTCCAATTGTCCTTCGTTCCCCCCACACTTCCACTCCAATAATTCTGAGAGCATAGATCTGATAATATTCACAATCTATCTGGACAAAATGGCTCATCTAGCCAAGCTAACAATCTCCAAAGCTCAATCCAATCCAAGCTCCAAAATCAAAAGCTTAAGCTCATCCAAGCTAACTTTCTCCATGAGAGCTCCTCTCCTTTTATAAGCTGAAGAGGATAAGGTGAGGAGGTTAGGATGATCCCACCAAACCATGAAAGTGAGTAAGATCCAAACCATTCAGATGCCACCTCACCATGGAAGTTTCTCTTTCTAGAAGCATCAAGAAGATGCTCGTTTTTCCCACGTATGAGCATTCTCACACCCTGCTTATAGAGCAACATGCGAACCTCTCGCAACCCAGCTATGGTGCAACCTGTGAGAATCAGGCATTCTCGCACCCTACCTATATAGCAACCTACGAACATCCTCTTTAATAGGGTTTTTACAAAGGAGAATGCAATTTATTTTCTCAGGAAAAGTTCTTCTTTCTTCTTTCTTCAGGAACTCAGGCCACTAACCCCTCTGAAGGCAATAGATAGGTTTACATCATCAACAGTCATAGGGATGACAAAAATAATGTGTAACAATGGGGATATTGCAACGATGGGGTTATGTTCATCACACTGGGACGACAAGGAATTTAAGGAAAAAGTGACTGTGATGAACATAAATGTTGTATGTTCATCGTATGATGATCATATGCCATATGGCTATGTGGTGAACATAAATTTTGTATGTTCATCACATTGAAACAACAAGAATTTTATTGAGATGTGAGGCTATGTTCATCACATTGTGATGAAAGGACATTGTTTGTCACATTATAATGACGAGATATTTGCACCACATCCCGATGATGAGGCTATGCTCATGACATTGATAGAAAATCACGTTGAACTCTGTAGATGATGAATTATATTTGTTCTTAGTACATTGTGACGATGGGGCTATGTTCATCACAAGGTCAAACAAGGTCAACCATAGCTATGTTTGTCGCAACGTGACAATATGGTTATGTTCGTCACATTTTATGTTCATCATAAAAGGCTAAGTTTGGAACATTGTGACAATATGGTTATGTTTAACACATTGTGATGGTGGGGCTATGTTTTTCACAATGCGAGGATAGGATATTTGCATCACATTGTTCCTATTGGATATTTACATCACATTGTGATGACGAAGATATGTTCATAACATTGCAATGATAGAATAATTGTTTTCACATATTTATGATGATGGCGATATTGCAGTGATGGGGCTATGTTCATCACATTGGGGCGACATGGCATTTAAGTAAAAAGTGATTATGTGATTAGCATAAATGTTTATATTCATTGTATGATCATTTTATTCCCTATGGCTATGTGAATGAACATAAATGTCACATGTTCATCACATTATGACAACATGATATTTATTGTGACGAAATGGATATGTTCATCACATCATGATGAAAGGAAACTGTTGATCACATTATGACAACAAGATATTTGCATCACATTGCAATGATGAGGCTATGTGATGAACATAAATTTCCTATGGTCTTCATATGTCGTATGTTTATGTGATGAACATAAATTCCATATGTTCATCACATTGCAATGACAAGACATTTATTTCTAAGACAAGGCTATGTTCATCACATTGCGATGGAAGGACATTGTTTGTGAAATCATGATGAAAATATATTTGTGTCGCATTGAGGCGATGAGGATATGTTATCCACATTCCAATGAAAAGGCTATGTTGGTCACACTACAATAATATGGTTATGGCTAGCCATGGTCATCTATGGAAAACACTATCAAACATGGTTAACCATTTTCAACCATGGTAAAGCATGGTGAACCAATGTCAACCATAGTTATGTTTGTTACATTGAGAGAATATGGTTATGCTTGTCACATTGTGAGAATATGGTTATGTTAGTCACATTGTATCTTTATCGTATAAGGCTATGTTTGTTACATTGTGACAATATGGTTATGTTCACCACATTACGATGGCTGGGCAATGTTATTCACATTGCGAGGACAAGATATTTGTGTCACTTTTTGACGAACGGATATTTGGGGAACATTACTTTGATAGGGACATGTTCATAACATTTCGACAATAGGATATTTTTTGTGACATATTAACGATGATCAATATATTGTGATGATGGGGCTATGTTCATCACATTGCAAAGATAAGATATTTAACTAAAAATTGTCTATGTGATCAACTTCAATGCCATATGTTCATTGTATCTCGTATGACTATGTGATGAACATAAATGTCTTATTTTTATCACATTGGGACAACAAGACATTTATTGTGATGATAACACTATGTTCATCACATTGCAATGACAAAACATTGTTTTTCACATTATGACGATGATATATTTGCATCACATTATGAAGACAATGCTATGCTCATAACAGTGTGACTTAAAGGCAATGTTCATCACATTGATACAAAATCATCTTGAACTTTGTAGCTGATGATGAATTATACTTGTTCTAAGGACATTAATAGTAAATCTACTTGACTTATACTTGTTCAAAGGACACTAATAGAAAATCATTTAATAATTAATACTTGTTATAAGAAAATTGGTAGCAAATAATTTGGAACTTTGCACATGATGATTTATACTCATTCTAAGGAAATTTATAGAAATGCACTTGAAATTTGATGTTGATTTATTGTTTTTATAAGTACATTTATGTACAACACACATGGATGATAGAGTGTATACATTGCACCATGATACAAACTATGACCAATATACATCCATATACAATTTATATATATTTCTTATTGATTTTATTTGTCACGGGTGGGAGAATTAACAAAACAAGTCTCCATCCATAAAAAAAACTTTCACTAAAGCCAATAAATAT